>PVKH010016146.1:0-15623 GCA_004027955.1 Chaetophractus vellerosus
TCCGCTGGCAGGCTGCAAGCCAGGGGCTCTGATGAAAGACTGATGAAGGGTCCTCGATGAGTTTGCTCCGATGAAAGACTGATGAAGGGTCGTCGATGAGTTCCTGGGAGAAGTTCGCTGTCAAACGATGAGCTGGGAAATTCTCTCCGAATGTTGAAATCAGTTCCCTTTTATAAGCAGTCAACTGAATGGATAACAGTGTCACCAATTCTTCATCCAATCTTGCTGATTGATGCAGATGCAATTAGCCCCAGGCTTGCTGGACCCAACAGCTGGGCACAATTACCTGGCCGAGTTGACACATTAGCCTAGCCATCACAGGTATCTAGGCATCTGATAAGTTGGTGAATTTACTCTGATGGTCAATTTCTCACTCTTGTCTATTATTACTTTTTCACTTCTCTTTTCTGATATTTGGTTCAACTTATCATATCTTTAAAATTGCACAGCTTAAGTTATCAAAGTCATGCCAAGGACTCACTAAGGTGGTGCAGAATTTCTCCCAGAGGTAGGGGTAAAAAGAGATCTAAAAGCAGTTTTCATCCATGTACTTTCCAGAATGGCCAGCAGATTATGCTCATTGGCACACCTTTCCACACAGGTATATCTTCTTGGTTTTCCTTTGATTTTCTCTGGCCCAAGCCAAGATTCAAAATGGCCTCTGCTGGTTAAATTTACTGAAGAAAAGTCCCCAAATCCTACTCCCTTCTTTGATGTAACAGCTGACAGGGAGGAAAAACTCTGCACCCCTCTTATTCAGCTGAAGTGAGCCAGGGGTTTTACCCCTAATGAATATCTTAGGGGTGGGGGAAGGGAGACCTTCCCATCAGCCTGGAGGTTTAGTAACCCAGATTTTGTTGTTTTGGCTTCTTTGTCTATCTGTCCTTCACTCTCCTGGGACTTGTGAAGCACTGTGCTGGTCTACTGACCCCCAAAACAGATTTTTCTGGCAAATTTTGGCTCTTTCTCAGTTGTTTTTGTGAGAGAGCTGAGCATTATCTGTCTAATCTCATGCCATCTTCCCACATTCCTCTCTACAGATTTAAAAAAGATAGAAAGGGAATATTATGAACACATTTAGGCCAATTAATTCAACAACTTAGAAAGAATGGATACATTTATTTTATGTATGTATTACACACATATAAAAATATATATAATCTCAAATTCCCCTTATGTCTTAAGAAACTGTATTTGTACTTTCAAGTCTTTCCACAGGGAAAAACCCCTTCCATTTGGCTCACTGACGCATTATTACCAACATTAAAGAAGAAATAATACCAATTCTAAACAAACACTTCCAGGAAAAAGAACAAAACAGAATATCTGAACTCTTTCTTACACAGGAAGTTTTCTGATGTGTAACAAATAAAATAGCATTTATTTACTCTTGTTAGCATTTTCTACATGGATAATGATTTCACCTATAAAAATAGACAACTTACACATTACTTGACAATCTGAATGACACCTTTTAAAAAACTAAATTAGATTAGGAGATTCCAGGGGTATAAGTTCAATGTCCATTTTTATTCCTCTTAATCCTTATTCAATAAAATACTTCAAAAATTCTAAACATGATATTTTGGTATAAAATCTATCTCTAAACTTTATATGCTAAAGCAGAGTATATAGAACTGCCAAAACAACTGCATTATAGAACTTATTTTTAGAAACACTACCTGATAGCACCACATATTATAAAGCTCCAGTAATCAAGGCATTGTAGTATTTTTCTAAGATGGTTAGACTGGTGAATGGAAGAGACTACACAGTTCAAATGCAGACTAACACATATGATTCAAATTATTTTCAGAAAGGAAGTGTACATGATTCCGTGGTGAAAGGATAATGTTTCTGAGATATTCTGTTGGAACAATTGGATTTCCATATATATATATATATATCAAAAATAACTGTGAATATTAGGGGACATACCAGAACTGTGGATGATTGTAGAGACTGGAGAAGGGCTCCACAAATGCTGAATTGAAGAAAGCTAAAATATCAGATATAATGTCAAATGTGATAGTGGGCATGCATTGTTAAGGATGGCTGATTGGGGACAAGATCCTTCCCAAGTATTCTGCTCTGGGAGCCTGCAGACAGAGAACCAAGGGAACATCAATCTGGAGGGAGCTGGGCAGCAAAGTGGACTGCTCAATATAAAATCATGATTTTTTTCCTTAGCTGGAAATCATGGATACAAATGGCTAGGCCTCACCCTCCTGGCAACCTGGTGAGAGGTAGCACTCTCTAAGAGTGGGAGGGTCCTGTCAAAGTGTGAGAGGGTTTTTTTTTTCTGTGGGTTTGGCTGCCTGGACACCCTTGCAGCTTTTGGGGAGCAAAGCAGCTGGCTAGAAGTGGTGCCAGGCTGAAGAGAGAGGTGAATCTGCTGAATAAGCCTGATTTAACTAACAGCCCTGGGACACAGCCTTGGCTCAGGAGGGAACAGAGCCAGCCAAATTTATATTGCCAAGCTGATTATCATAATCACACCTCCCCTGTTGGGAGTCAAGCAATGTGAAGTGTTTGATAAGTTTCCACAAGCCTATTCAGGGTCCTCTCAGCAGAGGGGGTGGTCCAGAAGTGGCCTTTTTTGGGTCCCTTATTTCATCAAAACATTTTTTTGAGAGTTGGAGGAGAATGTAAGAACAACTAAAAGGCAAAAAGAGAAATGACAAGAACATATGACATACATAAATCCAAAGAAAATATGGTTGATGTAAGAAATTTATTGAGACTAATAACACTGAATGTAAATGGATTAAACTCACCAGTCAAGAGACGCAGATTGGCAGAATGGAAAAGAAAATATGACCCATCTATATGTTGTCTAAAAGAAACCCAACTTATACCCAGACATTCAAGGAGGCTGAAAATGAATGGCTGGAAAACAATTTTATAAGCAAAAAATACCCAACAAAGGGCAGGAGTAGCTATCCTAGTATTGGAGAAAATAAACTTTAATGCAAAAGTATTGTAAAAGAAAAAGATGGACACAATATATTAGTTAAAGGGATATTCTTTCAAGAAGACAGAATAATCATAAACATTTAAACACCTGATCAAGGTGCCTCAAAATACATGAGGCAACTCCCTGAAAAACTAAGTGGAGAAATAAATGCCTCTACAATTATAGTGGGGGAATGAAATACTCCATTATCACCATTAGACATAACATCGAGACAGAGAATCAATAAGAAACAAAGAATTGAAATAATACATTTGAGGACACAGACATAATGGACATATACAGAATTCTATGCCCAAATACTGTGGAATATACTTTCCTCTCAAATGCACATGGATCATACTACAAGATAGACCATATGCTAAGCTACAGAAAAACTCTCAGTGAATTCAGAAAGATTGAGGTTTTACAAAGTAAGTTCTCTGACCACCGTGGAATGAAATTGGGAATCACAAAGGGCCAGAGAACCTGATTAGGCACAAAGATATGGAAGGTAATCCACACACACTTAGACAAATAGTGGGCCACGGGTGAAATCTCAAAACAAAAGAGTAACTACCTCAAATCGAATGAAAATGACAACACAACATATCAAAAACTTTGGGATGCAGCCAAAGATGTACTCAGAGGCAAATTCATAGCCAAAAAGTGCATATAATAAAAAGAAGAAAGAGTTAAAATTGAAAACATAACTGTACATGTGAAGGAATTGGAAAAAAAAAACTAGCCCCAATGGAAATGGAAAGAAAGAAATAAAAAAGAGTAGAGCAAAACTAAATTAAATAGAAAATATGAAAGCAGTAGAAAAAAATAAAAGCAAAAGCTGGTTCTTTAAGAAAATCAATAAAATTGACAGACACTTAGCCAGACTTACAAAGAAAAAGAGAAAACAGAGGCAAATACACAAAATAAAGAATGAAGAAGGGGATATCACTACTGAACCCACTGAAATAAAGTTTCATAAAAGGATACATTGAAAAATTATATGTCAAAAAGAATGATAATTTAGAGGAAATGGACAAATTCCTAGAAACTCAGTTGATGAACTCAACAGTCCAATTCCAAGAGATAGATTCAGTCATCAAAACCTCTCAACTAAGAAGAGCCCAGGACCAGATGGCTACACAGGTGAATTCTAGCAAACAGTCCTGGAAGAGCTAACAACAATTCTGCTTAAGCTCTTCCAAAAAATAGAAGTAGAAGGAATATTTCCCACCTCATTCTAAATGCCAACATTACCCTAATACCAAAGCCAAACAAATATACCACAAGAAAGGTAAATTACAGACCAATTTCTCTAATGAAACTAGATGCTAAAATCCTCAACAAAATAATTTTAATCACATTCAAACATATCAAAAGAATTACACACCATGACCAAGTGAATTTCATCCTGGGTGTGTAAGGATGGTTCAATATAAAAAATCAATCAATGTAATACACCACATAAACAGATTGAAAGAAAAAAATCACATGATCATTTCTATAGATGCAAAATACAGATGCCCTTTCCTGATAAAAACACTGCAAAAGATAGGAATGAAGGGATAATTTCTGAACATGATAAAGGGTATATATGAAAAACCCAAAGCTAACATCATCTTCAATGGTGAAATCCTAAAAGCCTTCCCTCTGATATTGGGAACAAGACAAGGATGCCTGCTATCACCACTCCTACTTAACATTGCCTTAAAAGTACTTGCTCAGGCACTGAGGCAATAAAAAGTTATAGAAGGTATCCAAATTGGAAATGAAGAAGAATAAATTTCATTATTTGCAGATGGCATGATCCTATACATATAAAGCTCGGAAAATCTACAACAAAACTTCTAAAAGTTATAAAGGAGTTCAGTAACATCGTAGGCTATAAGATCAATGCTCAAAAATCATTAGCATTTCTGTACATGAATAAGGAGCAATCTGAGGGGGAAATCAAGAAAAAATATCATTTACAATAGTAACAAAATGATTCTTTTTGTTACTATTGTAAATGGTGTGTTTTCTTGATTTCCTCCTCAGATTGCTTGTTACTGGTGTACAGTATTGTATTGTTCCCAATCTCAGAGGGAAGGGTTTTGAAAACTTCCCCATTAGAGATGATGTGTGCTTATGGTTTTTAATATATACCGTTTATCATGTTCAGAAAGTTTCCTTCTATATCTTGCAGTGTTTTTATCAGGAAAGGATGCTGTATTTTGTCGAATGCTTTTTCTGCATCTATAGAGATGATCATGATTTTTTTTTCTTTCAATATGTTTATGTGGTGTATTGCATTGATTGATTTTCTTGTGTTGAACCATCCTTGCATACCCAAGATGAAACCCACTTGGTCTTGGTGTATGATTCTTTTGATATGCTAAGGGTTTGTAAATTTTATTGATCTTCTTGAAGAACCAGCTTTTGGTTTTAGTTTTTCTAGTGCTTTCTTATTTTTTATTTCATTTAGTTCTGCTCTAATCTTTGTTATTTCCTTGTTTCTTATTCATTTGAGGATAGTTTCTTGTTTCTTTTCCATTCCTCCAGGTGTGTAGTTAGGGCTTCAATTTTAGCTCTTTCTTCTTTTCTAATATATGCATTTATGGCTATGGACTTCCATTTCAGAACAGCTTTGGCTGCATCCCATGTTGTCTTGTCATTTTCATTTATTTAAAGGTAGTAACTAATTTCTATTGAGATTTCCTCCTTGGCACACTGTTTGTCTAAGAGTGTGTTTTTTAAATTTCCATATCTTTGTACCTATATTGGTTCTCAGGCTGTTAGTGATTTCCAATTTCATTCCATTGTGGTCAGAGAAATTGCTTTGTAAAATCTAATCTTTCTGAATTAATTGAGAGTTGTTCTGTGGCCTAGAGTTTTTCTGTGGCCACATGCTAGGCCACAGAACTCTATCTTGGAATATGACATGAATTCAAGAAGAATGTATATCTCACTGTATTTCAGTTTAGCATTCTCTATATATCTATTAGGTCCAGATCATCTAATGTATTTTCAGGGCCTTTTTCTTTATTGATTTTCTGTTGAGATGTACTGTCTACTGGTGATAATGGTGTCTTAAAGTCCCCCAATGTAATTTTAGATTATTTTTGTCTCCACTCAGGTTTTCCAATGTCTGCCTCATGAATCTTGAGGCACTCTGATTAGGTGCAAAAATGATTATGCTCACAACATATAGATGGATCATATTTCCTTATCCATTCTGCCAATCTGTGTCTCTTGACTGTTGAATTTATTCCCTTAACATTCAGGGTTATCAGTCTCAATGAACTTCTTACATTAGCCTTATTTTCTTTGGGTTTATGTATGCCATATTTTCTTTTTATTTCTCTTTTTTTGTCTTTTTAGCTGTTCTTACACTCTCCTCCAACTTTCTTTCTCCTGTTTTTTCCTTTCAACCTATAGAATTTCCTTTAGTATTTCTTGAATTGCAGGTTTCTTATTGGCATACTCTCTTAATTTCTGCTTATGTGTGAATATTTTGAACTCTCCACCATTTTTGAATGCCAGCTTTGCTTGATAGAGAATTTGTGGCTGGAAGTTTTTTTTCTTTTTATACCTTGACTATGTCATGTCACTGTCTTCTTGCCTCCATGGTTTCAGATGAGAAATCAGCACTTAATCTTATTATGCTTCCCTTGTTTGTGATGGCTCTCTTTTTTCTTGCTGCTTTGAGTATTTTATTTCTGTCTTGGGCATTGGACATTTTGACAAGTATATGTCTTGGAGTAGGCCTGTTGGGAATTATAGTGTTTGGAGTGTGCTGTGCTTCCTGGACATGTACATCCATCTCCCTCAATAGGGTTGGGAAGCTTTTAGCCATTATTTCCTTCAACAAACCTTCTGTTCCCTTTCCCTTCTCTTCTCCTTCTGGGATGTGTATAATGCCTATATTTGTGTGTTTTGTGTTGTTGGTTATAACCCTAAGTCCCTGCTGCATTTTTTTCTATCATTTTATCTTTCTGTTCTACTATCTGTTTGATTTCAGATGTACTGTCTTCCACATCACTAATTCTTTCTTCTACCTGTTCAAATCTGTGGTTATGTGAATCCAGCATGCTTTTGATTTCTTGGAATATGCCTTTTATCACCATCAAATCCTTTATCTTTTTATGTATGTTTACAATTTCTTCAGTATATTCTCTCAATGTCTTCTTAATATCCCTAATCTCTTCCTTCACTTCACTATTTTGGTCTATTATTTTGTTAGGACAGCTTTGATTAGTTCTTTATTGTTCTGCATCTCTTCCAGGTTTTTAGTGAGTTCATTGTACTGGGTTATATCTTCCTGTTGCTCAGTACAGTTTGTAATTTTTTGCCCTAAGGTCCCCTTTTTATCTTGATGGAATTATTCAGTTGATTAGCTTCTCTCTCTGCTCTAGAGTTTTATTTAGCTACTGGTTCTGTGTGTGTGTTAAGTTTTCTCTTTGACACTTTGTTTTTTGTTCTATTTCCTTGCTTTTTGTATGATCCCTTGAAGGAAAAAGATTAGGGCCAGAGGAATAAAAAGAGATAAGAAAGGAAAAAGGATGATAGTAATAATAATAAAAGTTCAGAGATGGACCATATAAGAGTTAGTAAAATGAATATTTAACTCATGTAGGCAGTGTAGAGTAGTGGAGAAAAAAAGTGGAGTACCTACAAAGGAATAGGAAACCAAATAGAGAAATATATGGAATGATTTAAAAGGCCAGAATGACCAGGAGAGTGAGAATGAATACAGAAATGGCTGAAAGGAAAAAGTTTAAAAAAGAAAACAGAATAGACAAGATAGAAATCAAAACCAGTGAAGTTGAGGACTAATGAATAAAGGTGGTATGTAAGAACCACATCAGAAAGCAGAAAATAGAAAGATGAAGGAAGGAAAAGATAGTGTTGGTAGACAAATTCTTTATACACAGAAAATGGGAAATCAAGGAAGAAGAAGCACAGCAAAGAATAAACAAGCTCTCAGCACCTAATTTTTTAAAAAGGTGGGGGAGGTAAGAGGAAAGAAAACTAAGAAACACACAAACAAACAAAGAAAAACCACACACACATGCAAGCAAGCAGTCAATCAAAGCTAAGGAAGAACAGCATTCCTTCTTGCAGCCTGTGGAGTCTCTCAGTCTGCCTGTGTTCATCAATCAACTACCCTGCAGGCTTCTCTCTGCATGCTTTAAGGCAGATTTTAGTGAGTAAACTAAGTTAAAATTTTTTAAGTAATTTTTTTTTGGAGAAATAAGGGACCCAAAAGAAGTTAGTGCAACAATATTGTCTATGTTTTCCCTGTCCTATGTTATCAGCTGGATGTTAGATATCCCAGTGAATCACTACTCTTAGAGGAACTGGGAATCAAACTATGGACCTCATATAATCAAGACAGAAATTCCTCCACTGAGCTAACTTAGAAATTGGGTCAGTTACCTCCTCAGAAAGATATTTAGTCACTTTCCCTTCTGTATGTTTTACTCTCCTGTGGCAGCAGGATACAGCAGGCTGTATGAGAAGAATCCCCTCCCCTCTCCTGGTCAGGTTGATTTCTCTTTTGAAATTCAAATGGGACCATGATGACTGAGTTCACCTCACTGAAATGGTTTACAGACCTCTTCTAGACTAGCCCCTTCTCCAAAGGGACCCTAAATAGGCTTGTGGAAACTTATTAAGCACTACCCACTGCCTTACTCCCTTAGGGGAGTTGAAATTCTGATAGTGCCCAGTGCAGAATTATTAAATTGGCTGACTCTGCCCTCTCTCAAGCCAAGTCTCTGTATCCCAGGTTGGTTATTTAAATCAGGCTTCCTCAGCAGTTTTGCCTCTCCCCTCAGCCCGATTCCACTTCAAGCCAGCTGGTGCTCTCCCCAAAGCTCCAAGGGCTCCATGCAACCAAACCCAAAGAAAGGAAACCCCTCTCCACCCTCTGCCAAAATGTTCCCACTCTCAGAGAATTCTCCCTCTCACCAGCTTGCCAGCAGGAGTTGGGTCTTGCTGTATCCCTTTGCCATGAGTGGTGGGGCTTAGCTTTCCATTTCCATGATTTTCATCTCAGGGAAAACTCATGGTTTTATCTTGAGCAATCGACTTCCCTGTCCAGCTCCCTCCAGAGTGATGTCTCAAAGTTTCTCACTCCGTGAGCTTCCAGAACAGTCCACTTGGGCTGGATTCTGTCCCCAATCAGCAGTCCTCTGTGAGAAAGATGGTGAGTGCCCACCTAAACCAATGTTATCTATCTACTTCTGTGTTCTTTATTGAGCATCTGTTTAGATAGCCCACCAAGGGGTGGTGACAAAAACTGAGTAGCCCTAATGATATTGTCTAATAAAAACCCTAATCTTAGCATAATTTAATGAAAGTCATCTCAGCTGAATCTAATATATTCAAAGGGTATTGCACCCAGAGGAACAGACCAGTTTAAACACATAATCAAATATCTTTTTTGAAAATCATAA
Organism: Chaetophractus vellerosus; assembly: GCA_004027955.1. Lineage (NCBI taxonomy): Eukaryota > Metazoa > Chordata > Mammalia > Cingulata > Chlamyphoridae > Chaetophractus > Chaetophractus vellerosus. Next base: position 9,397 of record PVKH010016146.1, read on the forward strand.
ATAATATCAAACTGCTACAAGCTTCTTCTAGGATATTAGTGTGATGGAAAAATATTTTCCATAAAATAACAGTGCTATTACATAAGTGTTCCTGAAACACTGATATCATAAATCTGAAGAGATAAATAAATAAGGAAAAAGCCTTAAAAGTCTGTATATTTGTTATAAGAGTAGGGCTTTTATTTCTGCATGTTTATACATGCATTTGCTGCTCACAGCACCCATGGAAGTTTTACCTCAGGGTCACTTCTGTGCCTTTTACTTCAAGGTGTTCTGATCAATTCTTCCTTACAAGAATTTTTTAGATGGAAAATTCATGGAAGAGTCAGAACCATTCCATATTTATTTGCTCTTTTCATAGCACACTCAAGGAAAATAAACGGACCCAGTCTGAAGGGCTACTTAGACAGACTAAAAAAATGTAAAATATGACAGGAATGAGTTTTATGATTAGTATGTATAATTACATATGTATATGAATGTATGGACAGCGTGTGTGTGTTTGTTCATATAAAAGTTTGGGGAAAATCATATGGAATCCAAACAACTCTATTTGACATTGACAATAAATGTTTTAGATTAAAAGTTTTAAAATCCATTATATTAAATTTTATTGGAGTAATATCTTTATCCAGCTTATATATCCTCATATTAAACAGGCACAATAGTTAAGTCCCAAGGTAGTCAGAAATCAGCAGCCTGGAAAAGTCCTTCAGTGGCCTAAAGAAAGTTTGGGCACCAAACTAAGCTGTGGGTGACACAATTCCTTATGTTTTTCTTCCTCAGACAAACTCTCCCTGTCCATCATTCTTTTCTTCATGCCTATATCTATCTCTAAACTTCTATTGATGTAAGGACCACTTGTAAGAACTATTCCCACCCAATTTCTGTCTTCCCCTGTTAGACCCTGTTAAGCAAATATTAGCCTTGCAGCAATAGCTAACCAACCAAAAGCAGTGTACAGTTATCAGCTGTCATCAGAAGCTAACCTACAAAACCTAGATAAATACAAATTACATCTTTCCAGTTTTCAGAAGGTTCAGTAGGGTAGTAGAATGAACTTAGCAGAAGTTTAACTTATTATAATAGTACACTCTCCAAATCTGGGTGGTATTTAGACACCACTTTACATGCATGCAATGTATGACTAAGCATGTTAAAGCATGCAGTGCTTCAAAGCATGCACAAGATGCAACCACAGCACACCTGTCAATCTTGTAACCCAATCCTTTGGATCCTTCCCCCACACAAACCAATATAACACTCTTACTAATATAGCTTTAAAATTTTTTAATTAATTTTTTAAGATACATTGATTACATAAATGTTACACAGAAATTTTAGGGGTACCCATATGCCCCACCTCCTATACCTCCCACATTTATATCCTTTATCAGTGTGGCACAACACCTGCAATAGATATACACATTTTGGGACTTTGCCACAAAGCATGGACCAGAGTTCAGACTGTAGACCACACTATTTCCCACAGAGTTCTGCATGATATATGATGATATAAAATGGCCTATATCCTCCATTGCAAGTCATCAAGGACAATTCACAAGTCACCTAAAAAACCCTGTATTACAACTGCCCTTCCCTGCCCTGCCCACAAAGTGTCCTGTGGCCACTGGCTCCACATAATTTTGTAATTTCTTCTATTGCATGAATCACAAGTCTATAACAGGACACCAGCAAGTCCCCTCTAAACCATAGATCTTCCCCCAATCCTGAGCAGTCTGTGATGGTGATGTCCCCTCCACCAGCAAGTGAGAGGGGGGCTTATATCCTGTGGATATGATGGACAAGGTTATCCTGCCTGCAGATGCAGGCTCTCTGGATTCCCCTGCATAGCCGTCTTCCATCATCAATTCCCAACTAGGTGACCTGGTTGAGTCGATTGAGTTTAGTGTAGGAGTCTCAGGTCCACAGAGTTTCTGGACCTGGTTGGCATATGGTCAGCCTGTACTCTCTGTTCTATGGAAGTACACCTAAAACTCTGGCATCAAACATAGGTTTGAATAGAAGAGACATTTGGACCATGTGCAGTGTAGACATATTTTGGTCAGTTTCTATCACTCTCAGGAGCAAGAATTCCAAGTCAGGGCCCACTAGTAAGGCACCAAACTCTGGGATTGTCCTACTGGGTTTTGCATAAGTGTTACTTCTGGGTTGCACTCCCGACTCATTTTGAAGTCTCTTAGCACTATGAACTCATTTGTCTTTACTGTTACCCCCTTTTATTTGAAGTCTCTTCCCAGTTTTACTTCCCGTTGGCATTTGTTTGTAATCCCTCATTGCCATGGAGGCTCATCCCCAGGAGTCATGTCCCACACTAGGAGGAAGGTAATGTATTCATATTCTGAGTTTGGCTTAGAGAGAGGCCACATTGAGCAACAAGGAGGTTCTCCAGGGGCAACTCTTAGGCACCCCTAAACACTAGGCTATTTCAATTTCAACAGCAATGACTCATATGGCTAGTAAACAATAACAGGGGCCCATCAATGCATCATCCTCCTTTGCCAGACCCTGCCCCTGTACTCAGGGGGTTGTTGCTACTCATCTGGAAAATATGAAAGAGATCTCCAAGATGGGAGTTCAGTGTTCTCCCATTTAGTGATTAATACTTCACCCCATGAACATGTCCCATGAGCCTTTGAACAATTATGCATGACTTTTATGTATGTTCAGGTGGACTTCCTCCCATGCACCCCCAACCTTGACACCCCCCCTCCAATGCTCCTCTCCCATCCACATTGTGACCCTTCTGTGATCCATAACATCTTCACATGTGAAGCCATCACAGTAGCCAGTTGTAATGAATAGGAAAATGAAATAATAATGGTATTTAAATGTAAGAGTTAAAATAAAGGTGGACTTGTTAAAACAAAATAATTTTAGAAAATTAAAAATGTAAATAAAAAATAGAAAAAGGTAAACAAGATTTTAATAAATGCTTGGGCTATTCAAAAAATGTAAAAAAAATAAATAAATAAAAATAAAACATATATGTATATAATGAGATATATATATATATGTATAAGTTTTTGTTCTTTTCCCCAACTTCCCAAATTTTGCCTTGTCGGTGTAATTTCTGGTGTCCAGTCTATTTCATGACACTTTCCTCTTATCACTCTCAGGCAGCCCTCCTTTTATCATTTAATTTTCAAAGAAGCTTTGGGTCACAGCAGAGCCACAGACAAAATACAGGACATTCGTATGTACTCAACCCCCTCCTCCATTTCTCCCCATATCAAAATTGTTTTGTATGTGAATGGCAGCCCCAACATAACTGACATACAGATAGTGAAACATAATTCCTCAACATTGTCATTGGTCCAAATCAAGGTCTCTATTTTAGATCGTACACTTTTGTAAATTTTCATGCCTGTCATCTTATCCCGTATCAACCACCACAAGGCAATGGAAAACACTTCCACGGGCCATCAAATGGCCTATATTTGATCTGCTGTTTCCCTCCCTACCACCCCTGGGCCCACAACACCCTCTGGCTCAACTCCCCAGATGACAGGATTCACAGATTCCCGACATAGAGTATCCTGGCTCACCAGTTCATCCCCCACTGTGAACCATCCCTAACAGCATCATTTAAATGCAAAAGGCAAAACATAGGAGAACTTAAAGAATGAAAAACAGAAAAAAAATTTATGACTAAAAATTGGAGAAATAAAATGAAATAAAATTAAATTTAAAAATAATTTATTAAAAAAAAAGAGAGAACTAGACTTTCCAGCAGACTGGACTCTTCAAACTATGTGAAGAGAAAATAAAAGAAAAGAAAAAATAAAATAAAATAAGAAAAAAAGAAAAAAATAAGAACTACATGTATACAAAAGTTTTTGCCCGATTTTGCCTTGTCGATGCTATATCTGATGTCCGGTCTGCTTTGTGGCATCTTTCTCTTCTCCCTCTCAAGCATCCCACCATTTTCAAAGAAAATGTTTTAGTTTTCAAAGAAATTTTAGGTCACAGCAGAGTCACACACAGACTACCAGAAAATCTCATGTATTAAACCTCCTCCTCCATTCCCCTCCTTACCAAAACCATTTTGTATGTGGTTGGCAGCACCAACATAACTGGCAAACAGATAGTGAAATCTGTTTCCCCAACATTGTCATTGGTCCACATCAAGGTCCACATTTTAGTTCATGTACTTTTATAAATTTTGATGACTTTCACCTTGTCCCATGTCCACTACTGGAAAGCAATGGAAAACCCTTCCATGGGCCACCAAGCCCCTCATTCAAACTACCCCATCCCTCCCCACCACACCAGGGCCCACAATGTCCCCTCGGCTTGACTCTCCATATGATAGGATTCACAGATTCATGCCACATAGTGAACTGGCTCACAGGTTCATCCTCCACTGGGAACCATCCCTGCTCCCATGCCACCCTCTTGTCTATTTCTGAGTGAAAGAGACCTATAAAAATGGGGATCCCATCTCCTTCCTCCCCACCAAGCAGGTTCTCCACCCACAGACTCACTACACCACTTACACTTCCCAGATGCCTCCCATAAACACACCCCCCCAAATGCACACCAACACTCTCCCCCAAGCTGAGGCACCTCCCCTCCACTCCATGACAAGAGCACTCCCACCTCTTCAGTCTCCACCCCTAAACCCCACATCCCAAGAATTCATCCGGACCCACCTCCATCCCCCCAAGCATCCTGATCTTTCCAAACTGCCCCTCCCAGTCCTCCCAGCCAGCAACCCTGCACTACAAAACCCAATCATATCACCACCCACCTGTCCCATTCCTGTAACATGCAGCCACGCTCTAACATCTTGCCACAGATTATGTCCCTATGGATGATGTCCCAATACTTTTCTTCTCTTACTCTTTCTTTTAAACCTATTTTTCAGACCCTAATTTTCAGGGACTGCCCAGTTTGCTTTATTTATATCAGTGAGTTCATGTACAGCTCATCCTTCAATGCCTGACTTGCTTCACTCAAAATGAGGTCTTCAAGATTCATCCATGTTATCCTGTGTGTTAGCACTTTGTTCCTTCTTACTGCTGAGTAGTATTCCATTGTATGTATGTGCCACATTTTGTTTATCCATTCATCTGCTGTTGGGCACCTGGGTTGATTCCAAATTTGGCAATTGTGAACAATACTGCTATGAACATTGGTGTACATATATCTGTTCATGTCTTTGTTTCAATTCTTCTGGGTATATACCACCAGAGGTATTACTGGGTCATATGGAAGATCTATATTTAGTTTTTTGAGGTACTGCCATATTGTCCTCCACAGTGGCTGTACCAACTCACAATCTCACCAGCAGTGGATGAAGGTACCCATTCCTCAACAACCTCTCCAGCATTTATAGTCTGCAGTGTTTTTAATAGTCACCATTCTGATGGGTGTATGATGTTATCTCATTGTAGTTTTGATTTGCATTTCTCTTATCGCTAGAGATGACTAGCATTTTTTCATGTGCCTTTTAGCCATTTGTATTTGTTCCTTGGAGAAGTGTCTTTTCAGGTCACTTGCCCATTTTTAAAATGGGTTGTTAGTTTTTTTTATTTTCACGGGGTAGGATTTCTTTATATATGCAAGATATGAGGCTCCTTTCAGATATATGGTTGCCAAATATTTTCTCCTGTTGGGTAGGCTGCCTTTTTGTTTTCCTGATAACATCCTTTGAGATGCAAAAGGTTTAATTTTAAGGAGATCCCATTTATCTATATTTTCTTTTGCTGCTCTTGGTTTCAGTGTGAAATCCTTAAAACCATTTCCTATTGCAAGTTCCTGTAGATGCTTCCCTACATTATCCTCCAAGGTCTGTATGGTCTTGGCTCTTTGTTTAGATCTTTGATCCTCTTTGAGTTAATTTTCGTGTAGGGTGTGAGATGGTATTCCTCTCTCTCCCTTGCATATGGATATCCAGTTCTCCATGCATGACTTGTTGAAGAGGCCATTCTCTCCCCACTGAGTGGGCTTCATGGCCTTGTCAAATATCAGGTGACTGTATATGCGAGGATATGTTTCAGAACTCTCAATTCGGTTCCACTGGTCAATATGTCTATCCTTGTGCCAATACCATGCAGTTTTAAGAACTGTATCTTTGTAGTATGTTTTGAAGTCAGGTAGTGTGATACCTCCAAATTAATTTTTCTTTTCCAGTATGTTTTTGGCAATTCAGGGCTTCTTACATTTCCAAATAAATTTTGTAGTTTATTCCTAGGTTTTTA
>PVKH010016147.1:0-15796 GCA_004027955.1 Chaetophractus vellerosus
AGCAGTCCTGCTTCCTTTTATGGGAGAACAGTATTAGAGGGAAGCTCTGGGTACAGATGTCCTGGCTTCTTGGCCCTCTCAGGTGACAGAGCAAGGACATACATGTGCATATATTAACCCACATACACACACATGTCTATAAATATGTCTGTATGCAACCATCTGTGTCTATATCACTCTAAACAAGAGTTCATAGCAATGTCACCAGCTCTAATCCATCACCATGTGGATCAGTCTAGCTTTCTGCTCTGGCCTATCTGGAGTCTCCAGCTCCAATAGTGAGAAACTTGGCAGCGATCATCCACTGTTCATTTACTTAATTATTGAATTTGAGGATGTATGTATAACAAACACACCACACACCCTGCTTCACTGAGATTCTTTCATATATTCCCAGTACAGTCAGATTATATTGTCGGTTTGCATTCCATCCTGGGATCCTCCATCCTCCTTGATATATTTTCAATATTTCTCTAATTATACTTAAATGTAGTCCCTAGTTTATATTAGCATTCACTCTGTGTGTTGTACCACTCTATGGTCTTTTACACTTTTATTCGGGACTGGTGAGAACTTGATATTGGACTTCTAGCCTCCAAACTAGGAGAACATAAATTCTTATTGTTTAAACCCACCAATTTGTGCTATTTGTCATAGCCTCACTGGCAAACTAAGACATACCCCATGGAGAAAAACAAAAAAACAAAAAAACAAAAACAAAAGCAAACCAACAAACAAAAACAAAAGTATTGTTCTGTATAAAGAAGCTTATAATTAATTTTAAATGCTTATGTTGTAATAAATTTTAAAGGATACAAAAATTATTTTACCAATGTAAAAAAAAAAAAAGATGTGCAAAACATGTTAAAGGCTAGAAAGAAATACACCAATGTTTTAATTTCCTTGGCTGCTCAAGCAAATATCATGCAATGAGTTGGATTAAACAATGGGAAATTATTGGCTTATGGTTTTGATACTGGAAAAAATCCCACTCGAGTCCCAATCAAGGAGAGGCTCTCTGCCTGAAGACTGATGTTCTGGGACTGGCTGCAGTGACCCTCGGTCCTGGATCCTCTGTCACCTGGCAGTGCACATGGCAGCCTTTCCTTTCTCTGCTGGGTTCCAGTGGCCTTCGCCTTCTTGTTCCTGAAGCTTTCTCTCCATGTGCCTGAATTTCACTTGGCTCGTAAAGGACTCCAGTAACGAGATTAAGACCCATCCCGATTGAGGTAGGCCACACTTTAACTGAAGAGTAACTTCATCAAAAGGCCCTGCGTATAATGAGTTCACACCCACAGGAACAGAGTGAATTTAAGAACATTTTCTCCTGGGTCGCTACATCCAAAGCACTATTTACCAATATATCGAGACTGAATGGCTTTAAATGTTGGGACTATGAATAACTATCCCCTTATTTACTCTTTCTAATTTTTTTTTATTTTTTGTAATTAATGTGCATTACTCTTATAAGATGAAAATAAGAAAAACACTCTTCAAAATGTTCTAATAGCATAAGTAAAGAGTTTATGATGGAGTGGATTGTGAACAGCTTTCTCTCTGAGAGAGTAGGTTCACAGTTCTTAAACATTCGTCAATCCTTTCCTGAGTCAGGACCAGTGTGCTTCTCACATACTGACTTGGATTGATAATGGTGACAAGACAAAAATGAGAGACAAAGAAAATGACAGAAAGCCACAGGTTTTTTCACCTTATACTCTGTGTGTTTCTAAATTGATTCTGCAAGGATCTCAATTGATTGTGTCTGGGTCTCCAATTGTGATTTACAGCAGAGCTTTATTTTTAAGATATATATTTTCTTTGAAATGTACTTCAGGCTTAAAATATAATGCATATTGAGAGGAGAAGTCTCTTTAAAACTATTTTCACTTCTTTTAAGCCAGGCAATTTTGCATAAGACATTTTGCCTGGCAACCGTTACCAGTGGATTCTGAGTGCTAAGGGGGTGTCATGGATTGTCATATCTTGACTATTTTCCACTCTGATGAAACTAGTCAGATACATTTACCAGAATAAAATGAAGTCTATAAGGATTTCTAAGAACATTTTCAGCTGAGTGTGGGGAAAAAATGGACTTTAATACCAGGTTTCAAACTTTTCTGTTTCTTTCTAGTCCTATGAGCTCAAACAAGTGATTCAACTTCTCAAATCCTCAATTTCCTTACCTGAAAATGAGGATTCTCAGAGAGTTACTGTGAAAATGTAATTCATACATTTCCTGGCCCTGTTATAGAGCTTAACTATGTTTTATTTATATATTTCCAGGGCCTGGAACTGATTTTAGTTGCTATCAAACCAATATTTTTGCTGTTTTGGAAATTACCTTTTTGTGTGCAAGGAATTTCAGGAATTTAATACGTCCTTACTCCAAAGGGGATATTACATTATATTCCATGCACTTTATATGTGCGTCCTTTAAGTATTGCTTTATAACCAATCACCTAAAGGTAGTGGATTAAAATAACCCCCGTGATTCTGTGGGTTGGCTGGAGGAGTCTGCTGGCCTTGCCTGGGCGCTTCTGTCAGGCCTTCAGGGAGGCGTCCGGCTGGGCAGGAATCTGCTCAAGGTGGCTCGTTTACACGCGGGGGAGCTGGGGCTCTGGCCCCTCCCGTGGCCGCCCACCCCCAGTGGGGCTCGTTCCCACGACGGCAAGGCATTCCAGGACACCAGTGGGTGACAAGGAGCCATGCAAACGTCGTTTTCACCACGTTCCGCTGGCCAAGCAAGTCCAGCGCAGCCCAGAGTCACGGGCTGGGGAAACAGATGACCCCTGCCTATGAGCGGAGCGGCAAGTACTGTGGCCTCAGGCTTTGTAAATCTATGACGTTTCATCAATTTAACAATTCTCACAAATGCTTTGTAAGATGAATATTCTTATCCCCAGTGATTAACGTTTACCTAACCAGTTTAGACAGAGTAATATATAGTGATTTAACGTGCAAACTCTAGAATTGAACTGCCTGGGTGGAAATTGGTGTTCCCTCCATTTCCACCCTTAAACCTCAGAGGAGCCTTTTGTGTATTAAATCCCTATTACTGCCATATAAAATTACCACAAATTTAGTGTCTTTAAGAAACAAATTTATTTTCTTACAGTCTGGACATCAGAGGTCCCAAATCAGAGTTAGTAGCTAAAATCAAGTTGTTGGACAAGCCTATTCCCTCTGGACGCCTGCAGGTCACCCGCTTTCCTTAGCTCGAGCCACGTGTCACCTTGACCTCTGCTTCCAGGCCACCATCTCCATCTCTGACTGGCCGTTTAGCCTCTTGCAGGAACCTGGTGATTAAGCCCGAGCCAATCAGGATAATCCTGGAAAACCTCCCCATCTCCAGGTTCTTACTTAGTCACATCTGCAAGGTCCCTTGTGACACGGGAGGAAACCAATTCACAGAGTCAGGGACAGCATGTGGACATGTGGGGCTGCCTGTTACTCACCGCCATGCCACGTGCTGACTGAGCGCTCTCTGAGCAGCAGCAGTTCCACTCTTGGGATCCTACTGAGATGACCGAATTCACGTTGAATTCCGCACCTGGATTCTGACTAAAAATTGATATATTTGTTATATTCTAAGTTACCAATTCATTTATGTTCAGTAGTAACACATTAAATATCAAGAAACTGTGCCTGGTAAGTAAACTGGTGAAAGTTTTTGAAATGCAGAAAAGTGGCCCAAAATGAACTTTTTAAAAACATGCTGTATGAAAATAAAATTTTAAAAATAAAGTATTCCCTGAGGTCGTACTAGGTGCCACTGTGCTATGTGTTTTTTCCTATATTTATCTTATTTATTGCCCCCTTCCCCAAATTTTTTCAAGTACCCACTATTTTTTTTTTTCATTTTACAAATGAATGGCCAGGGATCCTGAGACCCCACAGCAGTTCAGGGCAGTCCCACCATAAAATCCTGCTTTAATCCAAACCCTGGAGTTTGAGCTGGAATAAAATGAATTTTTACTAAATGAATTTGAACACATGCTATGGCTTGACTTTTCACTTGCTTTCCTACAAGCAAGGAGAAATTGCTTGGGCTCTTCTACCCTAGACTTCCCAAAAGAAATTGAAAGAAAAGAGAGGAATCTAGTTCCTTCACGAGGGGGTCTTAGATGCACAGACCCCATGGCACAACCTGGAGGCTGCCAGAAAAGGCCTTCCTATAAAAGTTCTGAAAACACTTGGGCAAGTTTTTAACTTAAGCCGCTTAGTCCAAGCTGCTTAATTGCAGCTCAGAAAAGCAGGTATAAAGAAACGTTTATTGGGTGGGGATGGAAGCAATTTTCCAAAGCGGCAGCTCCCAGACTGGGTGGTCCTCACAAGCACGAAGACGGAACCTGAGCCGCCAGCGCTGGCCGCCCCTGCTGGAGCTGATGGGGTCTTCGGGGTCCGGGAGACATGGGGAGGCTGGCGGGGAGGTAAATGGTGGGCGCGACCCACATAGCCGTTAGTGTTCTGTAAAGTGGTCAGAAACCACAGGACACGCTCGGGGTATGAGGGAGGCTTTTTTCTGATTTAATCCACACAGCAAGCCTGAGGTAGGAATTGACAAAGTGGAGTCTTGGGTGGCACTTAATTTTGCCGAGGTCACAACACAGTACGTGGCAGAGCTCGAGGGAGAGTCCAGGCCTTCTTGCTCTGCTTCAAGTGCTCTACTCAGCATAATCCCAAAGCGGGTTTGCCTCCAAAATGTCCACCTGCCGCTCTTACCATCCTGGAAACCACAGGTACTGTAGCCATGGGGGGGTCTCAGCAGAAAACAGGACGACTCAAAGGGACCAGGTAGTGAAGGGCTCGGGTGCTGGCATGCGTGGGGTTAAAGGAACCAGCAAGGCTGGGAACATGGCCCCCCGGGGCAGGGCCTAGAATGTCCTCTAATACAAGGCAGGGGTCTTTATCCTTCAATTCAGCTCAGAAGTCTCCTGCCAGCCTAGGAAGAAGCCAAAAGCCACCTCGACAGGGGCACGCGGCCTTTTGTCCTCTTGATATCCTGACTAGTCCCACGGTGGGCATGACATATTCTTCAAAGTCTGCTTCTCGGGCCCTCGTGAATATGGCATTTTGAGGAAGGCAACTGTGGTCTGCCCAGCTCTGCATCCCCAGGGCCTTGTGTAATACCAGGAAAGAATGGGAAGGAAATGCCAGCTATTGTGTAAATAGTAGCCACACCCAGCTCATGGGTCATACATGCTGGAACTTTCTAAACACATGAATTGGATTGAACGGAAGGGATACTCTGCCCTACTTCAAGCTCTTGTTGTCTGGCCATTCTGTCATTGTCCCGGTATGACAGGAGTATCAGGGACTCATTCTGCGGTTCACAAGGTCTTTCCTTAGCTATATGCTGTGAACAAACAGCAAAGTCCCTTGAGCCGAGTAACCTTGACTCTCAGTCCAGTGCTCCTTGTGTCTGTGGAGTCTATTTCAGCTTTAAAGTGCTGAGTCTGTATTTCCATGGTTTGTTTGGAAATTAACTTAAAGGCACTCCTGACCCTATTCTCTTTCCAGATTGAAAACCTAAAAATTCCATTTCACTTTATGCCTCCTCGTGTATGGCTGGAATGGGATTTGGGCTAATCAACTATTTCCTTGATGCTCTGCTCTTCTCCTCCTTCTCCTTTGGGGATAAATCTGATGTTCAATTCAACTTCAGTTCAGAGAGAACCTGGGAATTCCCTGATAGTATGGCCTTTGAACATTAATATCCTAGAAAATAGAAATGACTATGCATATTGTTAAATTTTGTTTGCACACAAACAAGAAAAATTTTAAAATTGAACTGTACATGGGTTGATGGAGTTGATTTTGACACCATTTTTCAGGAATAGGATAAGGAATACAAAAGAAAAACATTCATAATTTTGTGAAAATAAATATAGCGAAGCTCCTGGTTGTACAAGGCCAAACTAACCATATAATTCAGACAAAAGATACTTGCCCGGGTATTTTGCTATTTATATGATAGTAACTTGTTGATTTAATGAAACAATCATTTAAAGAAATGTAAAATCAGATATTTGAATTTTCTGTTAATACAAGCCAAATTTTTCATCTATTAGCACAACTAAATGTTGCCTAAAGCAACGTAAACCATGTTCTATTAATTCCCTGCTTGAGGTAGAGCAGATTACGTTAAATGATAATTGTCTCTGCAGAGGGGCGGGGCATGTTCTCTGTGGTCTGAAAGTCAGAGCTAAGTTTAGAAGTAAAAGCCACCGGGCGTTAGGCCGGTTACGAAGGAGCAATCTGAGGAGCTCTTCAGAGCAGAATTAACTCCCCTGGAAGTGGTGAGCTCCCTATTGCAGGAACAAAATGTAGACCCATCTCCTCCCATCATTTCCACAATTTTAGTTTGGGAGGCATAGAATTGAGCTGCCTGAAAAAAATGTATTAATATCTGCTCATTTTCTTCCTTGATCTTTTCCAATTTTATGATTAAACTCTTGTGTATTAACAAGCAATGAACTTTTCAGAAAAAAAAAAACCTCTGAACACAGGAAACCAATTCAACTGTACTCAGAGTGGGAAGGAAGAGATAGGATGATCTCATTGTTGTCTTTCTAAGAAGAATGAGTCACACAGACTGCTCAAATTCAGGGTAGCTGGAGGGAAGCTGGCCTTCAACAGATGCTTTCTTCCTCTTTAATAGAGGCCAGAGTCTCAAGTTTCTTTTTAAAATGAAAGAGGGGGAACACTCGGAAATTGGCCCAAATCAAGAAAGCTTCGCCAGAATGTTCTGGAAAGTATGAATATAAATAAACTTGTTTCAACTTGAAATTATTTAAACTGAGTTTGTGCAGAGGTGGGGAGGGGTCCTGTAAGCCACCCAATGGGCACAGGCTCTGCCTTTCTCCCTCCCCTCAGCCCTCCTCTCTAAGTGCAATCCCTTGCTTTTCTTGAAGGACAAAGCGCCAGTTCACAGAGGTGAAGGGTTAGAAGTGAGAGGGTCAAGCCAGCGAGTGACCACCACATCAGTCTCCAGTCGGGATGCCGGGGGCGGAAGCTGACGCTTCTTTTTGGAGAATCTTTTTTTTTTCCCAATTGTGCAGTAAAGTATGACTGCCATGGCTCTGGAAGCATTTTTTTCCTTCTGAATTGCTCCAAATTATGCTGTGTTTTTATGATCCTATAAACTAGCATTTGCTAAAGTCCACCGGGTGCTGTGAGGCAGGTTTACGCGTGTCGAATTGCCATGCTTTTCGAATGACATCCAGTTTCTAAGTACGGAGAGAAAGGTTCTGTTGCTAATACACTTGGCCTCGTCCTCTCAGAAACAGGAGGGAACGTCCTCTACTGCAGGAAGAATGAAAAGGTGCAGACCAATGTGGATACTCCAGTATCAAATTCATTATAACAATAAATCTGGCCAGTTGTTTTCACAATTTTCAATTGCGCTTGCTTCAATTTTAGTCTTATGATAAAATGTTGAAACTAGGAGCAAAAATCAGTCTTCAGAAACAGTGTCTGTGTAAATTTGCACTGAAGTCTTGGTAAATATTAATCAGATGAATAAAATCTTAGAACTTTTAAAAAGGTCGTAATGTGGGTCAATTCCCCCATTTCTTGAGCTAGGAAACTAAGCCCAGAAAGAATAAAGTTTTTTTCACAGTTTCACAGTTAGACACTTTGGTAGAAAGTAGAAATGCTGATACAGTAATGTGTGCAAGGTACCGTATTGTATCATCCCATTTAAGGTCTTTAAATTAGTTTTATATTTACCAAAATTATGCTTGCATATAATTGAAATTGTAGAACAGTTCTACAAAGTTGTTAGAGAAAAAGAAATTCAATTTTCAGCTCCCAGAGATACCCACTTTTAACTTTCTTAATTTATTCATTTGCTATCTACCTCTGTAGCTCAATGTAATAGGTTAATATTCCTACTCTTTTAAATTTTCAGTTCTGATATTTTGGTGTAGACTCACACTCTAGCAGCTTCCAAGATGCAAAAAATATCATTTTTGAGAAATTAGTTTTCTGAAATTGGCTTTATTCCACACTCACACCTAATTAATACTTTGCTTGGATGTTGAATTCTAGGTTGAAAACCATGTTTTAAATTATGTCAAAGTTAATCTTCATTTTGTTTTAACTTCCAATGTTATTGATGAGAGACAATGAATTTTTGATTCTTGTACCATTTCATGAAACCCATTGTTTTCTCGCTGGAAATGCATCCTGTCTCATTTGCCACCAGTGTTCTGTGATTTCAGACAAGGTACCCTGGGGAAGGCCTGCAGATCCAGCTCCATGCACAAGCATCCTGGGTCCCATCAATTTGAAATTCCTGTCGTTCAGTTCCAAAGAAGGATCTTGATGTGCTCCTTGAACGACTTCCTCACCTCTGCTTTTCTGGTCTCTCTTTCTGGAGCTCCTACTGTTCACATGTGGACTTGCTGGCACTTGTCCACTAATTTTTTTATCACCCCTTTGGCTTTCTGTACTAATTACTTGGAGATTTCTTCTCAAATTTTCCCAATCTTACCATGGAGTTTTTCATTTCTGCTGTTATGTTTTTAATTTTCAAAGCTTTAATTGTCTTACTGTTACTTTTCATAGCAACTTACCATTGTTTCATGAATGCAGCATTTAAAAAATTCTCTGGTTATATTAGTCTCGTCTTGTTAAGGTTTTCTTTGCCCTGCATGGGGCTCATAGGTTCAGTTTTCACGAAATGATTATTCTTTTTTCTGTTTGTTTCTCCTCCATTTCATATTAGGTAGTTTTCTCAAATATCTGGATATCCTTGGATGTCTATTTATGATTAAAATACTGAAAAACCGAATGGAAGCTCTGTGTGGAAGACAAATCAGAGTCAAGTTTGAAGTCTGTATCATTTTCTTCCATACACCGAAGTTTTACTACAGCAAAGGAAGCCAGAATGGAAGTAGTTGTGTTGTCTAAAGGTTGGCGGACGAGCTTAATAGGCGTAAGAAGCTTGAGTCCTATTGATTGGACAAGGATTTGTCAGCCTAACAAGGGTGGGTTTAGAGCAGGTGGGCTTTATTTTGTCTTAGGTCAAACTAGGAGCTTGACTGGCTATCTGGGTAAGCTGCCTTGGTGCAGATTTCAAACTTCAAAATATAAAGTGGAAATTCAAGAGGACATTTTTTAATGGCTCTGGAGGCATCTCCAGGGCTTCTCTATATAATTTGATCATCTGGGATGGCTTGTCTGACTGTAACCTTGCTCTGTCTTTCTCAACTAGGTGATGTATGGGAAATGACCCCTAATTCCCTAAGGCATCCATTCCACATAATGAATTAACTTCTTCCTTGTGATCCAGAATACACTAGTTATATATTATGGGAGAAT
The DNA here is from genome assembly GCA_004027955.1 of Chaetophractus vellerosus. NCBI lineage: Eukaryota > Metazoa > Chordata > Mammalia > Cingulata > Chlamyphoridae > Chaetophractus > Chaetophractus vellerosus. Next base: position 9,328 of record PVKH010016147.1, read on the forward strand.
TGGAAAAACAGTCACCAAACTTGCCTTGTAGTCTCTGTTGATTAGATGAGGAAAACAATGGGGCCATTTTCTTGGGTATCACCCATTGTCAACATCTTCAGTTCTTTTATCTTGACCCAGCTTCTCAAATTCCCCAGAGAAGCAACCTGACATCTTCCCAAGGGCTCTAGTCCGAGCTCCTAGCCTTCTTGAAGCCAAGGGAAGGAAAAGCTGAAGTTCTCAATATTGGTAATTCTTCATATAGCCCTCTGACTTTTATGAATTATTAAAATCTGTCTCATTTCCCCTAGACCATGGATGCTCTGCTGTCTTTCTCTAGGAAAGAAACCTCCATTATCTGTGGTAGGAAGAAGGAAAGTCGCCGAGTTCCAGGGAATGCAGTAAAGAACTGTATGTCTAAATGCTTCTTAAATGGAGATCCAGCAACTCTGATTTCAGATCTACCTTCACTCTTTTGGCATGTACCTGGGGCTACTGATTCCTGAAGGTCGTAGAGTTATGCAATGTTTGGTCACTTCTGGTCTTCCGCTATTGAAAGCTTAAAATGTGGCTTTCTTCGTCCCCCTCCACCTCCCAACATTGTCTCATCCCCTGTGACCCCATGGCGCTTTCAACACTCCCTTTTCCTGATGTTTAAGCAAGTTTTCCAAGGAAAGTAACAAGTCCACTGTCTTTGGAACAACCCTACTGGATAGTATTGCATCGTTGGGAATGTATTTTTCCTTTTCACAGAATTTCCATACAAAATTCTTGACCCCAACCAACGTCTATTTCTTGGCTTTCTCTCTCCCAAGTTGCTGCCAGTTGGAACTATGACCTGTTACACCTTGCCCAGTTTGATGAAGATCTCTGAAGGATTTCTTAAGAGATGATTTGGACTTGTGTCCACTGTGTGTTTTGGGGAGATACTAAGCAGAACTTACAATCCCTACCTAAGGAAACTAAAGATAAGCTATGACAATAGCACTAAATTGTGAACTTCTTAAAGGCAGGAGCAATATTTAATAATCTTCGTACTAGTGGGTACCACATTTGTGCATTAAATGATAGATCTATAATGTGATTATCGTCTGGTAGGTAACCAATCCAATGGCTAAATTTAGTTGAAGGGACAGAATTATCTGACAAAAAAACAATTTGAAAATGATAAATATAGACTGTGAGATAGTAAGTATATGTATTTAATTATAAAATTGCCTGCATTGCATTCAAGATTTCCCTTTTTTGAAATTGTAGTGTTGTCTGTCTAAGAAATAGTGGCATCGTTAGGGAATCAGAGCTTAGAGTGCTTGCTCGCTGACATCTGCCTAAGCAGGTCCCTGAAGAGGCATTTCCAAGCAGGCACTTCCACATGACTGGGGACTCTGACATGTTGCTTCATATTATTTTCCCTCCATATCAAAATAGTACAGATTGAGAAAGTGGGCTGAAAGCATTCTTAAAGTGGATTGAGTGCATATATTTCCCAAAATGCATATATTGCCAACTTTGAATATTATATGTTTTGACACTTAGGTCTTGCTACTGACTAGTTTTAAGGGGAAACATTTGCTAGTTGTCAGTCAAATAGTTGGTTATTTAAAATGCTCCTACTGGAACCCAACCAAGTTTTTGCTAATTCCCAACATTTTTGGATGAAGCTTATACCGTCACCTTGTTGATATTGGTTATTTCATTGAACTGACCTTTTTCCCCTACCAATGTAGGGGGAAAATTATACCTACAGACTGTATTGCCAAATGCAAGTATTTATTATGAAAAAAAACACACTTAATTTGAAAGACAAAGGATGTTGGATTCCAGTAGATGAAGATTTGATCTCTGCTATGACCACTTCCTAACTGACTGATCTTGGACAATTTGCTTATTAGTCTCCCTAAAACAATCTCTTCATCCCTAAATGCAAAGCCTTCTTTGAAGGGATTTTAGGAGAATTACAGATACATGCTCTTTTTGTTTGCTAAATACTGCCAATGCATTATACCAGAAATCAGTTGGCTTTTACAGTGGGAATTTATGAAGCTAAAAGCTTACAGTTCTGAGGTCATGAAAGTGTCCAAATCAAGTTAGAAGTGAAGCCCTCCATTGATTCAGCTTTGTGCTGCTCTTTCTGAGACGTTTTTCTCTCTGGGGTTTGTCAACATCTTGAGGCTTCTCTCTGTCACTGCAGCTCTTCCCACGTGTCTGCAGCTTTTATTCCTCCATTTACAAAGGATTACAGTAAGAGGATTAAGACCCACCCTGGGCTACTCCTTGCTGGAAAAATCGAATCAAGTAGCCCTTAACTGATCTGATCTAATCAAATTGAATCCTATTAGGTTCAATTAAGAACATAATTTTCTGGGGTCCACGTAAAAGAGTCAAACCAACACACATACACACATGAGCTTGGTGCTTTGTTTGTGGATGGCACTGAATAAAAAGTAGCCATTACATTATGATTATCGTTGTTATTACAAGACTCAAATCATACTGGAGACTGTAAGATGTGGAGGAAATCAGAAGTATTGCATTCAACTGTCTCTCCAATGCAAAGTCTCCTTTGCAACATGCAGATAATCATCTGCCTCTTAAATATCTGTACTGACAGAAAGCTCATTCCTTCACGACACAACAATATTTTCTTCATGGCAGAGCCATAATAATTTCTTTGTGTATGGATGGCATTATGCTGCCTAACTGCCTCTCAGTTAACTTTACAGATATCCCAGGGAACCTGAATGCTCAAAGTAGCAGTGCCCAAATTACTCAAGTAATGAGTGTTCTTCAGGTTCTAAGGTGAATTACCCTTTACCACACAACTGCAGCATCTTGAGCTGTGAAGAGCCAATTACGTCTCCCTACCAGACCTTGTTCTGTCCTGGGCATGCCCCCGTGGAGAAGCTTAGCCCTCCCACAGAAAGTCACGCTTGGGCAGGGAAGGAAACTTCTACTTGGCCATGCATGCCCTGCTCTGGGTCAATCCCTTCAAAGTTTTATTATAAGAAAACTCTAAGGCTATTGGATTTACAGTATTTTAAATTAATATAGATAAAGAGAATACTTTTTTCCCTTTCTCTTAACCCGAAATTATCCAGACTGCTCATATGGAGAGGGGTTAATACTAAATCTTGACTATTTGTGAAAACAAGGTGTCTTGTCTATTGGCTGGGTGTCTGGAACCTCTTCAAGAGCTAACAATTATGTCTTGACGAAATTTGAAACTCAAGGATTGCATGACAATAAAAGGTCCTGATTGGGCCTGGATGATATTCAATCCTTCCACTTGAATAACTTCTTTGAAAAGCAACCACCAAATCCAATACTACTGATCAGATATCTTGTCTCTGGAATGCAGCAGAACTGGTTTTAAATTCTAGCTCTGCTATTTACTAGCTAGGTGGCCTAAGGAAATGCATTGAGCTTCAGTTTCCTCAATTGTAAAAGGTTATAACAGCTAGTTCATTGCTTTACTAAGAAGACAAGTAAGTGATAGCAATTATTTTGAAGACAGATGTTAGAAACTGAGGATCTCATAGCTTGTGATAGTGCATTTATTTATTTATTGGTTGAACCCATCACTTGTTAGGCACAATGTAAGGTATGGGTAATCCAATTTGAATTAAAAGATAGCCAGAAAACTCACTATTGACTGGAGAAGATAAAGACACAAATCATAATTTAATTCAGTATTTCAGATCTCATGTTTAAAATGGTAATCAGAACTAGTATGAATGCAAAAAAATCATTTAATTATACTGATCAGAGACAATGTCATAAATGAAGGGAAATTTAGCTTAGTCTTGAATAATGAGAATGCTGTCAGATTAGGGGAGAATGTTTCAAATATAGACAAAGACATGTATGAATTTAGAGAGGGTAAATATTCTGGGAATCAAATGTAGAGAGATAAGGGTTGTGTGTATGGTTTATTTATAGAAAAGGTGAAAAGTGCTGTAGAAAGTATAATAATAGTGAAAGCATAATAAGTACTATGGGAATAGAAAAGGTTCTGACATTATGTTAATAAAAATGTAGAGTGTTTCAATAAAATATGTACACCTTTAAGATAAAGACTTGTGGTTTACACATAGGATGTTGAGAGCTGGAAAGAGCTTTGCTCCCATCCTAACAAGAGAATAAGTGAGACAAGACTTGAAACCATATGGGGTCACAAGACAACCATCCAGTCAGAATTCTTAGGAGGAAAAGGCAGGCCTGTGGAGAGACAAACAGGGTCCCTCAGAAAACGAAGTCAGCTGGAGCATTCACAGATAGTGGAGGCCTCTGAGAAAGGGTGGACCCTGGAGTTCGCAGGTACAGGTGGGGGTTGTAACCCACTCAGTCTCTCCTCTGAGGACGAATTTTTTCATTCTAATGATGTGTCTTCCTGTGCGAGGCCTTATTCCGATTCCAGATCAAAAGCCTTCCTGCAGGGGAAGGGCAGCCAACCTTTGTCTTCAAAGCACCTGTGAAAGCGAATTACAGCTGGTGGAAGCAAAACAGGTAAAACACTCTGGCCTTGGGGGACGACGAAAGTACATGCTAGTGTACAGATAGGGGAGAAGACAGAACATTGGGCAAGCAAACTCTGAGGCAAGGGAGCAAGATTCTGCCTAAGATTAATCAGAGCACTTCTCCATGGCCATAACCAAGCCCTAAGCAAAAAGTAGCAAAGGGAAGCGGATGTGGCTCAAGCAATTGGGCTTCTGCCTACCACATGGGAGGTCCCAGGTTCGGTTCCTGGTGCCTCCTGGAGAAGGCAAGCTGGTGTGGCAGGCAGGCGCAGTGAGTTGACACAACTAGATGATGTGACAAAAGTAACACAAAGAGGAAAGACAATGAGGGACACAACAGACCAGGGAGCTGAGGTGGCTCAGGTGATTGAGAGCCCTCTTCCACATGGGAGGTCCCAGGTTTGGTTCCCAGTGCTTCCTAAAGAGAAGATCAGACACTGAAAGCACACAGCAAATGGACACAGAGAGCAGGCAATGACCACAAGCAACAAGGAGGGGGATAAATAAATAAAATAAATCTTAAAAGAAAAAGAAGCATTGGAATATTACTGGGAGTGGCTAGGAGAGGGAAAGGAGCTTAGAGAGATACACTCCTTCTGGCATAGCATAAATGGAATATCTAAAGCTGAAGGTAGAACAGAAATTGAGAAAAATCCTCTGGAAAACTAGTCCCTACAAACACAAGGTATTGCAATAAGGATTTAAATCAGGAGGCACTGAAGGTAACCATAGAAACAATAAAAACAAAAACAACTTCAACCCCTGCCTAGATTTTCTTAAATCCCCACATTAAGGGTATTGTAGGAAGAAAGAAGGTCCCATTTCAAGATGTAAAGCTATTTAATTCAATCTGGACAGTCCTACCCGGATATCTGGCTTTCAATGAAACATTTACAAAAAAAGTAAGAGACAAATATAAGGCAAAGGCACAAAGTATTCAGAAGAAATGTCTCAGATGTAAGAGTTTAGAACTCACAGACAGGGAATAAAAATAACTATGGTTAATAGGTTAAAGGATTTAATGGAAAATATGGGAAAATCAAATGGATAATTCCAGGAGATGGAAACTACAAGAAAAAAAATGGAGATGCTGGAAATAAAAATGTTCATTTACAGAGATGAAAAATAACTGTAATAGGATCATCAGTAGACTCAATACAGCTGAGGGGGAAATAAGATGATTTAAAGGTAATGCAATAGAAATTATTCAAACTGGAGCATAAAGGAAAATTAATAAGACAAAAAGCAAACAAAGAAAACCTCAGAATATTCAAGAGCTGAGGGACAGTTTAAAATGATATAACATACATGAAATTGGAACCCCAGTTAATATTAAGCAAGTAAGCAAGCAAGAGAGAGAAAAGCACAATAGAAATATTCGAAGAAGTGGGACAGTGCATAATGAAGAGGAAAGAAAAGATGAAAAAATATCCTAAATATTTATACTTCTAACAACAAAGCTTCGAACTATATGCTGCCAAAACTGAGACAATCAAAATGAGAAATAAATCCACATTTATTTGGTATGGACTTTAACATTCCTCTCTCAGTAATTTAATGGAATAAGTAGACAAAAAATTCAGAAAAGATACTGAAGACTTGAACAACCCTAAAAACCTAATTGACATTTGCAGAACACACATTATTTTTAAGTGCACATGGAATATTCATTAATACAGACCATATTCTGACCCCTAAAACTAATTCTTTTTTATAAATATAAATCATACAAAGAGTCTTTTCTGAGTTTCATAGAATTAAACTAAAAATCAATAATGGAAAAACACTGAAACAAAAAAATTGGACATTAAAACTCACATTTCTAAATAACATGGTGAAAATGGAAGCCCCAAGGGAAATTAAAACATAGTTTGTAATGAATAAACAAAAATCACAATGCATCAAAATGTGTGTAATGCAACTAAAGCATTACTTAGGGGGACACTTATGACATTGACAGCATATATTTATTT
>PVKH010016148.1:5364-15932 GCA_004027955.1 Chaetophractus vellerosus
GTTTGTTTTTTTTTTTTTTTTTTTTTAAAGATTTATTTATTTTATTACATATCTCCCCTTCCCCCCCGTTGCGGTGACACGCCGAGACTTGGTCACTGCGCAGGCGCGGCTTTCCCCGCTTGTGGGCGGCTTCTGCTTCTATTCACGGCCGGCTCTTGCTTCAGTTCGCGGGTGGCTGGCTGCGCCCCATTCGCGGGTGACCTGCCCTGCCCGTGGCGGCTTTTGCCCTGTCCGTGGCAGCTTTTTGCCCTGCCCACGGCGGCTCTGGCCCGCCCATGGCGGCTTGCCATTCTCAAGGCGGTCTGCCCGCTAGGAGAGGTCCCCGGGAACAGAACCTGGGGCCTCCCATGTGGTATCCCAGCGCGCTCTTTATCCACTGAGCTATCTAGCCAGGCCCAGAATGGGCTAGTTTTAAAGTCTTTCTCACACAGTTCTGGTCATGAAGGCCCAGGACATTATTTTGAATGGAGAAGAAAGCAGAATGAAAGCAGGAGGAATTCTGGAAATATCATTTTAAAGGGTTGATTTAATAATGGGGCAGACGTCCTCTCCTGTATCTCATTTTATTTACTAATGACATCTTGCTGGGTTCTTAGATCTGTTTTGGGCCAGGATCTCTTGGGATAATAATGATAACTATCTACCACATTTGAGGAACATGTTGAGATTTGCAAAGCACAGTTGCCTCGCCTCAGCTCATCCTGTCACAGTCAAGAGACGGGACTCCAAAATAAAAAATATGGGTCTGAATCCTGGCTCAGTCTCTTACTAGGTGTTTTAGTTTCCTGGGCTGCTCCAGCAAATACCATGAAATGAGTTGGCTTAAACAATTGGGAATTCATTGGCTTATAGTTTCGAGGCTGGGAAAATGTCCAAATCAAGGCATCATCACGGTGATGCTTTCTTCCCAAAGACCTGCTGCCTACGCTCCTTGGCTCCTCTGCCACAGGGCAGAGCACATGGCAGCGTTCGCTGGTCTCTCCCTTCTCTGCTGGGTTTTGTTGATTTCAGCCTCCGGCTTCCATACCTTTTCTCTCTCTCTCTGTATTCATTCTGTTTATAAAGGACTCCTCTAAAAGGATTAAGGCAACCCCGAAGGAGGAGGGTCACGCCTTAATCAAAATGTCCTACTTCAGTGGGCTCACACCCACAGGAACATTTAAGAACAGGTTTTTCTGGGGTACATGCAGCTCAAACCTCCACATCAGGTATGTAAGTTTCTCAGAGAAATGTTTCTTCATTTGTAATGCATAATTCCTACACCATTGGGTTGTCATGAGATTACATGAAGGAAGATTGGAAATACACAGAGCCCAGTGCCTGTCCAGTAGTAAACACTCAATAAAACTGAGTTACTACATTCAGATACTGGCTATGCTGGAAAACCATAGGCCTCTCTGAGCCTTAGTTTCCAAACCTAGATCATAAGCCCCTCGGAGAAAGGGGCAACTTTTTTACTACATTTTGTTTCCATTGCTGGAAGTTTCCCAGAGTTTTCTATAATACATGGTCAATAGCCGGTGCTTACTAAGTTATTTTGGCATGAATGAACTCTAACATAATAATAATATAAGAGACCTCTGGGAAGATAGAAGTTAGAGAGGCAGAGGGCTCAATTCTCTGCCAGAAAAATAGCTAAAAGACAGAAACTGTCTGGAAAACTGTTTTAGGGATTAGGGCACCAGCAGAAGGCTAGATACAACCCCAAAAAAGAGGGGCGAAGGAAAGGAGTCTTGGCTGGAAAAATCCCGTGAGTAAAGCAGCAGCAGCTGCAGGTGCCCATCTCCCCCCCCTTCAGAGCAAACAGCACTGGGTCCTCCAGCCCCTGGCAGGTGACTATGGACTGTAGGGTTGCAAGGACCCTCTTCCCCAAGAGAGGAGAGAGGGAGGGACACAGCCTATGGCAAATTCAGATTTTGGCCAGCAAACTTGGCCTGCTGCATTGGAGGGGTTGCACACTTCTAGGCCAACTGGGGATGTGACATTGATTGCCCTGAGAGCCTGCAGGGAGCTAAAGATAATTTGCTTTCTCAAACACCCTCCCAACTGCCCTGGGCTGGCTGCTGAGGATGCAGAGGGAGAGAGGATGTGGCAGGACAAAGGAAGAGAGCAACTTCTGAGAAAGTTTGTTTGGGAGGGTTGGCCTGCACTGAGGACATTGCTTCTGCACCACCCACCCATTACGGTGAACACATTTCCCCCTAGTGTCTGGGCCCTGTGTAGAGCAGTCTGCTGAAATGTGCCAACTGCTGGCAGACCAGGAAAATGCATGCAAAGAAGGGGGAACAAGTAAGAAATAAATAAAAGAGGCAACCTGGTGCCTTTACTGCCCTCTTCTCCAAGGCTCTTGGAAACTGGCCTGCATGCCATTACTGTGTCCTTAGCCCTGGTTTGAGCAGGTAAAGAGGGGAAATCCTAAATATCTAGAACAAGTTGAACCAAGAACCAAAGAACAATGGTAGCACACAGCTACTTAACAGTCCATCGCTACACAATAGAGAGAAATTGAACATCAGCATAAATTCAACATCATAAATAGATGCCTAGACATTAGCAAAAAATTACAAGCTAAACCAAGAAAAAGATAGATTTAACTAAGGCAAAGGAAAAAATCAAGGTTCCAGACAAAACACAGGACTTGAAAGAACTAATCAATGATGTTCATACAAATCTCCTAAATCAAATCATGGAGTTGAAGGGCAACATAGATAAAGAAGTAAAAGACATTAAGAAGCAGAGTGGGTGTAGCTCAGTGGTTGAACATGTGCTTTGCATGTATGACACTGGGTGAGTACAAAGAAAAATTTGAAACCTTGGATAGAAAAATAATAAGGCTTATGGGAATGAAAGATACAATAAGTGAGATAAAAAATACAATAGAGGCATAGAAGAGCAGATTTGAAATCACAAAAGAAAGAACCAGCAACATAGAGGTCAGAACAGTTGAAATTGAAAAGAGAGAAGAACAGAGAGAGAAAAGAATGGAAAAATTGAGCAGGGGCTCAGGGGTTGACTGATAGCGTGAGGCACACCAACATCCATGTTATGGGAGTTTCAGAAGGAAAAGAGAAGGGGAAAAGGGCAGAAAGAATATTTGAGGAAATAATGGCCTAAAATTTCCCAACTCTCATGAAAGACATGAATATATGTGTCCAGGAAGCACAGCATACTCCAATTAGAATAAATCCAAATAGACCTACCCCAAGATGCATAATATTTGGAATGCCAAATATTAAAAATAAAGAGAAAATTTGGAAAGCAGCAAGGGAGAAGCAAAACATCACATACAAGGGACATGTAGTAAGACAGTGCATATTTCTCTTCAGAAACTATGGAGATAAGAAGGCAGTGGTATGATATAATTAAGGTACTGAAAGAGAAAAACTGCCAGCCAACAATTCTTTATCTGGTAAAACTGTCTTCAAATATGACAGTGAGTTTAAAATATTTGCAGATAAACAGAAACTAAGACAGTTTGTAAACAATATCTAGCTCTGTAGAAAACACTAAAGGGATTTCTGCAGCCAGAAAAGACAAGACAAGAGAGAGAGGCTTGGAGGAGGGGGTAGAATTGAAAACTATCAAAAAGGGTAACCAAAAGGGTAAAAAGACACACATAAAAATAACATATGACATATGAAAGCCAAAGGATAAAATGGCTGAAGTAAGTAATGCCTTTACAGTAATAATATTGAATGATAATGCATTAAAATTCCCAATCAAAAGAAATAGGCTGACAGAATGGATACAAACCATGAGCCATCTATATGCTATCTGCAGGAGACTCACCGTAAACCCAAGGATGCAAATAGACTGAAAGTGAAAGGTTAGAAAAGATATTTCATGCAAACAGTAACCAAAAGAGAGCAGGAGTAAAAATACTGGTGTTGGACAAAACAGACTTTAAATTAAAAAAAGTGATAAGAGATGCAGAAGGTCATTATATATGAATAAGAGAGACAATTCACCAGGAAGGAGTAACAGTCATAAAAATCTATGCCAGGGTGCCTCAACATACATGAGGCTAACTCAGGCAAAACTGAAAGGAGAAATAGACATCTCTACAATAAATAGTTGGAGACTTCAACATGCCACTCACATCAGTAGATAGAACAACTATGGATGGGAGCGTTCGGGCCAGGGCGCACCTGGGACAGGCTTCTAGGGAATGTGTGGGTGATCATTTTGGCATAAGTGTGTTGCATCAGTGGGCAGAGACCCACATAATGAGCAGGAAGCAAGACTCCCATCCTAGGGAGGCCTGCTATGTTCTCAAACAGAGGGACAGGAGTCACTTGAGAGCATTGGTGGTGACTAATAGGGGAGGACAGACCAGTGTGTCAAACCCTCAGTGAAGATGCAAGTAACTATGAATCTTGTCCTTCAAGGAGTGAAGTCTGGTAGTCGCCATGGGCCTGAAGCGGAGGGGGATGGAGGAATAAAATAGATGGAACAGGGGACATTTTAGGGGTGATGGAAATGTTCTGCATGATCTTGCAAAGATGGATACAGGGCATGTTAAATTTTATCAGATCTTATAAAAGTATATGATCCAAAATGTAAACCATAATGTGAACCATTGGTGAAGGTTAGTAGATATGTTCAATATTTGTGCATCAATTGTAACAAATGTATGATCCACATAGAAAATGTTATTGATGGGGGAAAGGGGGAGGATGTTGGGTATATGGGAATCCCCTGTATTCTGTATGTGACTCTACTGTGACCTAAAACTTCTTTGAAGAAAAAATGAAAAAAAAAAAAGATGCTAGAGGGGACCAGCTGTAGCCCAATTGGTTGGGCGCCTGTTTACCACATAGCAGGCCCCGGGTTCGGTTCCTGGGGCCTCCTCAAGCGGGCAGACCGCCTTGAGAAGGCAAGCCGCCGCGGGCAGGGCAAGTCGCCACGCGGTGAGCTGACTCGGCGGGTCGCTGCAGCGGGGGGAGACAAGCAGACACAGAAGAACGCAAAAATGAACACAGCAAGAACAAGCAGAAGGGGGGCGATATGTAATAAATAAAAAATAAATCTTTAAAAAAAAGATGCTAGGGGAATAAATGGAAGAAAATGTCACTGTACACACAAGACAACAGTCTTACAGTGATGAAAGGCAAAATATTAAAAAAAGTTTTTTTCTTCAAATATTTTTTATTATTTTTAATATCCCAATTTTAAAAAATATTATTCCATTTTTAATTTTTACTATTTTTTCCTGTATTTTCCTTCTTAAGTATAAAGCTATCATTACTACTTAATTTTCTTATAAATTGTATGTGGCTATTTTATTGGCTTCATTTTTGAAGAAGTTTTAGATCACAGAAGGATTATAACTGTGGCAGGGGAGGACCATTTGTGTGGGGTGTCCGTGAGGGGGGATACATGAGAGTAAGTTCACCTGGGTATACATATAAGACATATAAATTTGTTTGAATGTTCATGGGGCATTGCCATGGTGGGTGGAGTTTCACACAATAACCAAAAGAATATCAAATTCCCACCCAGGGGAGCTCTGACACATTCTCTAATGGAATAAGAAGAGTGCCCCAAGTACAGGTACAATGACTTGTGAAGGAGGATGGTCCATTGAAGGACCCTTGATTTCGATGACTATGCTTATGAGCCTTTGCTCTTGAAATTGAAACTTAGCTTAGTGACATAGGGTGCCTAAAAATTACCTATGGGGATCCTCCTTGTTGCTCAAATGTGCCTCTATCTAAGCCAAATGCAGCATATAAAAGCAATAACTTCCCCCCAGCATGGGACATGATTCCTGGAGATGAGCCTCCCTGGCACCGAGGGATTGCTACCATGTACCAACAAGCAATGCATCTGGAAAAACAAAAACAAAAACAAACAAATAACACCTTCACCAAAAGGGGAAAAAGCTAAAGACAAGTGAGTTTATATGGATAAGAGACTTCAGCGCGAGTCAGGAGGCCATCCCAGAGGTAGTGCTTATGCACATCTCAACAGGATCTCATTGACAGCCAGAGTAAATATGACCCCAGATAGGAAAGCTCCTCAGGGATATGGAGACATCCAGACACTATACCCAGTGCTGACAGCTCAGGAATTTGGCCCCTTCCCAGTGGGCCCTAATCTGGTATTTATGCTCCCCTGTGTGACTGAGTTAGACTCAGCAGTGGTTTCCCGATGCATGACTCTTTTGTCCTTTTATTTGAACCTATAATTAGTACTAGAGTTGGTAGGTGTGCATCCAAGAGACTTAAATCTTTGGGCTGTCCATGTGCCAGCTGAGCCCTGAATCTCAACGGAGTTTCAACAACTACAATCCAGTTCAATGGACTCACCCAGGACAACTAACGGGGAGGAGATGATGGACAAACAACATACCAAGGAACCGAGAGTGCCTACAACTGCAAGCAAGAGAGTCCTATCCATCAGATGAATGGGATCAAAGCCCCCCTCAATTAATGGAGCGGGCATCACCATCCCAGAGTCCTCAGGACTGGGAAATGAACTACAGACTAAAATAAACTTACTAGTATTCTACTATAGACTTATTATGACTCTAGCAATGGAAGAAATATCATTGTTGTGGAAACAGTGACCTATGGATGTTCTGGGGTTAGGGAGAGGGAAAAAAAACAGGTGTAATTGGGGGGCATTTTCAGGACTTGGGAATCATCCTGAATGACATTACAATGACAGGTACAGACCATTATATATCTTGCCATAACCTACAAAATTATGCAGGAGAGAGTGTAAACTACAATGTGAACTATAATCTATGCTTAGTGGCAATGCCCCAAAATGTGTTTATCCATTGCAATGTATGTACCACACTGATGAAAGATGTTGCTAATGTGGGGAAATGTGGGATGTCTGGGGAGAAGACATATGGGAATCCCCTATATATTCTCTGTAACATTTATGTAATAAAAGTATCTTTTAAAAAGTAAAAAAGTGAAAAAAATAGAACTAGACAGAAGATCAATGAGGAAACAGAAAACTTGAACAATATGATAAATGAGCTGGACCTGACAGACATATACAGAACATTGCACCCCAAATCAGCAGATTATATATTCTTCTCAAATGCTCATGATCTTTCTCCAGGATAGACCACATGCTGGGCCACAAAATGGCTCTTAATAAATTTAAGAAGATTGAAATTACACAACACACCTCTTCGGGTCATAATGGAATGAAACTGGAAATCAATAATAGGCAGGAAAGGGGCTAATTCACAAATATTTGGAGTCTAAACTACACATTCCTAAACAATCAGTGGGTCAAAGAAGAAATTGCAAGAAAAATTAGTAGATATCTTGAGATGAATGAAAATGAGAACATAACTTATCAAAGCATATGGGATACAAAGGCAGTGCTGAGAGAAAAATTTATAGCCCTACATGGCTATATTTAAAAAGAAGAAAGAGCTAAAATCAAAGACCTAACTGAACACCTGGAGAAACTAGAAAAAGAACAGCAAACCAATCCCAAAGCAAACAGAAAGAAAGAAATAACAAAGATTAGAGCAGAAATAAATGAAATTGAGAACAACAATAACAACAAAAACAAACAAACAAAGAGAAAATCAACAAAAACCTAGCTGGACTAACAAAGAAAAAAAGAAGATGCAAATAAATTAAATCAGTAATGAAAGGGGGAACATTATGACTTACCCCACAGAAATAAAAAGGATCATAAGAAGATATTATGAGAAACCATTTTCCCACAAATTAGAAACCTAGATGAAATGGACAAATTCCTAGAAATGCAAAAACAAGCTACCTTGACTCTACAAGAAATACAGGAATGCAACAGCTGATCACAAGTAAAGAGACTGAATCAGTCATCAAAAATCTTCCAACAAAGAAAAGTCCAGGACCAGATGGCTTCACAGGTGAATTCCACTAAACATTTAGAGGGGAATCAACACCAGTCCTGTTTAAACTCTTCCAAAAAATTGAAAAGGAGGAATTACCCAATACATTTTATGAAGCCAACATCGCCCTAATACCAAAGTCAGATAATGATGCTACAAGAAAAGAAAATTACAGACCAATCACTCTAATGAACATTGATGCAAAGTTTCTTAACAAAATACTTTCAAATCAAATCCAACATCATATTAAAAGAATTATATACCATGATCAAGTGAGTTTTATTCCTGGTATGCAAGGGTAGTTCAACATAAGAAAATCAATTAATGTAATACACCACATTAACAAATTGAAGGAAATAAAAAACTGCATGATCATCTCAGTTGATGCAAATGGACAAAACCCAGCACCCTTTCTTGATAAAAACACTTCAAAAGATAGGTATAGAATGAAAATTCCTCAACATAATAAAGGGCATATATGAAAAGCCCACAACCTACATCATACTCAATGGGGACGGATTACAAGCTTTCCCTTTAAGACCAGGAACAAGACAAGGATGCCCACTGTCACCACTGTTATTCAACATCGTGCTAGAAGTTCTAGCTCGTGCAATTAGGCAAAAAAAAAAAAAAAAAAAAAAAGGAAATAAAAGGCATCTAACTTGGGAAAGAGGGAGTAAAACTCTCACTATTTGCAGATGACATGATCACATATTTAGAAAATTCGGAAATATCTACAAGAAAATTCTTAGAGCTAATAAATGAGTTCATCAAAAGTGGCAGGATGCAAGATCAACATGCAAAAATCAGTAGTGTAACTATACACTAGTAATGAGCAAGCTGAGGAGGAAATTTTGAAAAATAATCCATTTACAATAACAAGAAAAAGATTCAAATATCTAGGAATTAATTAAACAAAGAATGTAAAGGATCTATATTCAGAAAACCACAAAACACTGCTAAAAGAAACCAAAGAAGACCTAAACAAATGGAAGGACATTCCACGTCATGGATTGGAAGACTAAACATTGTGAAGATGTCAATACTACCCAAACTGCTTTATAGATTCAACACAATCCCACTAAAAATTCCAACAGCCTACTTTACAGAAATAGAAAAGTCAATTATCAAATTTATTTGGAAGGGAAACAGGTCCCGAATAGTCAAAAACATCCTAAAAAAGAACAAAGTTGGAGGACTCACACTTCCTGAACTTGAAGGGTATTATAAAACTACAGTGGTCAAAACAGCATAATATTGGCATAAAGATAGACACACTGATCAATGGAATTGAATTGAAAGTTCAGAAATAGACCCGCACCTCTATGGTTAACTTTTTTTGATAAGCTTTCCAAGTCCACTTTCCAGGACAGAACAGTTTCTTTAACAAATTGTTCTGAGAGAACTGGATATCCATAACCAAAAGAATAAAAGAGGACCCTGTGATGGTTATGCTAATGTATCAACTCAGCCAGGTAATGGTGCCCAATTGTTTGGTCAAGCAAGCACTGGGCTAATTGTAATACAAGGGCATTTCATGGACTTTAATCATCAGTGAGTTGATTGTATAGATGGCTGGTTACATCCTCAATCAACTAAGGAGACTGCTATCAGCAATTAGTGGTGTCTCATCCAATCAGATGAAGGCCTTAAAAAGGCAAATGATTTAGGTATTCAGAGAGAGAATTCCCACCTCTACTTTAGACAGCTAGTGACTCCTGGGAACACATCAGGGACCTTTATTGGAGTTCCTGGTTTGCAGCCTGCCCTACAGAATTTGGACTTGTACATCCCCACACTTGTGAGAGAATTTTATATCTCATACTATTTACAGACATCTCCTGTTGGTTCTGTTTCTCTAGAGATCTTGACTATTACAGACCCCTATCTCATACCCTATATAAGAATCAACTCAAAATAGATCAAAAACCTAAACATAAAAGCCAGGACCATAAAACTTCTAGAAGATAATGTAGGGGAATAGCTACAAGAACTTGTAGTAGGTAGGAGTCTCTTAAACTTTATACCCAATGCACAAGTAACAAAAGAAAAATATAGATGAAGGACCTCCTCAAAATTAAACACTTCAACGCCTCAAAGGACTTTTTGAAGAGGGTAAAAAGGCAAACTACTTAATGGGGGAAAATATTGGAAATTACACATCTGACAAGGGTCTAATATCCATGATATATAAAGAGATCCTACAACTCAACAATAAAAAGACAAATGACCTAATTTTAAAACAGGAAAAAGACCTGAATAGACATTGTTCTAAAGAAGAAATACAGATGGTGAAAAAACACAAAAAAATGTTCAACATCCCTGGTTTTAGGGAAAAGCAAATCAAAGCTATGATGAGATATTATTTCATGCCTTCTAGAATGACCACTGTTAAAATAAAACAGAAAGCTTCAAGTGTTGGAGAGGATGTGGAGAGATAGGAATGCTTATTCACTGTTGGTGGGAATGTAGAATGGTGCAGCCACTGTGGAGGACTGTTTGGTTGTTCCTAAGGAAGTTAGATATAGATCTGCCATGTGACCTGGCAATACCGCTACTGGGTATATACCCAGAATATCTAAGAGCAGATACAGAGCAGACATCTGCACACCAGTGTTCAAGATGGAAACAAGCCAGGTGTCCATCAACTGATGAATGGATAAACAAACTGTGGTATATGCACATGATGGAATATCATTCAGCTGTAAGAAGAAAT
>PVKH010016149.1:0-15836 GCA_004027955.1 Chaetophractus vellerosus
GCATAAGTTGCAGTCAGAAGAATAAAAGAGCTGTGATTTGTGAGCCATGTTTTAGTTATATGAAAGGGGGAGAAAGAAATCAATTTTTAAATCAATAGAATGGTCCTTCACCCAAACAGCTTTGCTTAACAAAGAGTGAGCATTCCATAAAACAAGACTTCACTTTCGATTCAGATCATTAACTACGATTCCCATTAGGCAGGAGGTGCCACAGGGAAAGGGGATATTTTCTTGTCTCCTCTGCTCTGGTTTCTTGGCTTTAATTTTAGGGAGGTCTAACTCTCCAGTATGGAGGGGATAGTACTCTGTACAGCCTTTGTACCTTTTCCTACAGAGGACTCCCAAACCCAGTGCTGGTATTAGTGAAAACTTTCTATGTTAGTTTTTGCAACAGACAAGATGCAGATCCCCTGATTTTGCCACCCTCCCCCCCACACCCACCCACTCAATAAGAAGTAGTAAGAGTCTCTGGGATGAGAGTTTGATTTTGAGACTCCTGATTATTTTCTTCCTGGTGCAGTTAAATCTACTTTTTATTGTGGTACCAGTGCAACAGATAGGGCATTCCTATCTCTAACCAGAAAGTTGGACAAGTTGCCATGATGCCAGGCTTCACAAGGGAAGAATTTATGCTGACAAGAGACCTGAGAGTGGGTTGTTATGAAGCACAGGTGAACACTGGTGCTGGGGTCATTTGTCACACCCTCAGAAGAATGTGTTCTTCCACAGAGGTCCGTGGGAAATAGTCTGTCATGCTCCAGACCCAGCTGGAGGTCTACAAAGTCATGGGACTGCAAGATTTGGAAGGACAACAGTCATCACATGCAGGAGCCCCAGTAGCTTCAATAACTACAAGTCACTCTTATTACCACTAAGCTGGTCTTGTCATCTCTCATCGATGTTTGAAAAATCAACTCTACCGAGCAGCTTGTGTGAAAATAACTTTCTCTTTGATGACCTGAAGTGGTCAGCATATAAAAAAATCAAGTAGTAGTCCTTTAAAGAAATCTAATGAAGCTACACAGACCTGTGAATAGTCAGGAACCTTGAATTTCAGTCACTTTACAGCTCTGGACAGCTATCTTGAGTGTGTTAAGAGCAGATACAGTTGTCTTTCTGGGACTTGCATAGGAATATTTTGCACACATGATTAGCTGGTATGTGTGAAATGGAAGAAAACAGTGTTAGGGCTATAGCCTGTGTGCCATCTCTGCCTGTTTCTTCATCTCTAAAGGAGATTTCTGCTTCACCTACCTCCTCTCCATAAACTACCAATAATATTTATATGTAAAGCATAATTATTAAAATTATTATCTTCCAGATACAGAATAGAGATGTAGAATTCTACAATACAGTTCAAACAGAATGATATATTGAATTGAATGGTACTATGCAACATAAGATTCCAAACTGGAATCACAAATGATATCAAGGCTTTAGAGATAGATTGGTCAATAATCTGAATATTTATTTTTATATGATCATTCTTTAAGTTTTCCAAAGTGTTGCCATTGCAAAGTACCAGAAATGGGTTGGCTTTTATAAAGGGGATTTATTTGGGGTAAAAATTTACTGTTCTAAGGCAGTGAAAGGTCCAACTCAAGGCACCTAAGAGGTGCCTTCTCACTAAAGTCAGCTGCCATGTGTTGAAGCTAGAGAGTGGGTGATCTCTGCCTAGGTCTCTGCCTTCCCCTATAGTCTGTATCATCTCTTGGAGCTCAGCTTTGGGCAACTAGGCATTGAGAAGCTAGGCATAGGGCTTTTCTCTTATCAGGCCTCCTTTCTCAGATTCGGTAACTCTGCTTTCTTCCTGAGTTCAGCTGCAAGCTATCTGGCATATGGCTCACCTCTCCTTGGGCTTCAGCTCATTGAGCCACTCCTTTCTATCACATGGCAGGATCAAATGTGGCAGAGCTTTCTCTTCCTCTGTGTTTCCATTTATATCAGACCCAGCAAGAGGGCAGAGACTCAACCTGAGTCATGCCTCACTGACATCCAATTGAAAGGGTCTCACACCCACAGGAATGGATTAGCTCACAAATATAATCTTTCTCTTTTTGAGATTCATAAAATAATTTCAAACTGCCACACTTCACCCTCTGAATCCCAAAATGACATGTTCCTTCCATATGCAAAATACATTCATTACATAACAATATTTCAAAAGCCTTAAATCATTTCAGTAGCAATGCTAAGTACAAAATCACATTAAAATCATTTATAGGCATGCAATTTGTCTTGAGTCAAGGGTCCCCTCTGGCTGTAGACCTGTGAAACTTAAAAAAAAAACAAAACAAATTATCTTCTTCCAATATACAAAGGAAGGACAGATATAGGATAAATTTTTCATTACCATAAGGAGAAATTGGAAGGAAAATAGACATTCTGGGTCCCAGACAGTTCTGAAAACTTGCAGGGCATATATCATTATATTTCACAGTCTGAGTGTTATCTATAGAGTGATGTTTTCTTCTCCTCGGGGCCTCATGGGGGCCCACCCCTTCCATGGACTTGCCCAATGACCATTTTCTTGTTTCCACCCTCATCAATCATCTGGGTAGCAGCAGAGCTTTAGATCTCACCCTCCAAGAACATTGAGATGACCATCCAATGTCAAGCCTGCCCCACCAAACTTCCAGCCTACCCCATGGTGTCCAGACCTCCTCCCACCCTAAGGAGCCAACTACACAACCTTCACCTTGCCCTGAGGAGTCTGCTATCCAATATCCACCAGAAGAGATTAATCCTGTCTCACCAGATGAAACTACAATGGAATGTTCTGAGATAACTGGCTTGCAAGACACTTCTAATGCTTTTCCTTACCCACCCTTATCACCCCTCTTTTCTACAAAACCTAAAACTAGGCTAAAGTCAAAACAAGTCCCAAAGAGTGACCCATGAGAAAGTACTTAATACTGCAAAAGAACTGCATGAGTTTTCCAATTTATATAGAAGAAATCAGGGGAATTTATGTAGGAATGGAAATGAAGGGTATAGGATAATGGTGGGAGGAAGATAAAGTAGGATCAGGCTGAATTTACTGATATGGGCCCACTAAGCAGAGATTCTGGATTCAGAGGTTAGAAAGGGCTGTAACCGTATGTTCCAGTGGCGGGCTGAAACATGGACGAAAAGATGGCTGACACTGCCAGAATTGCACTGGTATACTGTAGATGAGGGGATCCAAAGGCTTAGAGAGATTGGAATGTTAGATGGATTTACCATCTGTATTAGTCTTCCAAAAGGGTGCAGATGCAAAGTATCAGAAATCTGTTGGCTTTTATAAAGGGTATTTTTGGGGGTAAAAGCTTAGAGTTACAAGGCCCTAAAGAGTTCAAATCAAGGTTACTTTTTCACCATAGTCAGTTGCCATATGTTGAAGCAAGATGGTTGCTGACCTCTCCCCTCTGGGCTTCCTCTCTCTCACCTGCAGGCTGGCATAGGGTTTGTCTCTTGGGGTGTCTTCTCTCTCCTGGCATAGGGCTCATTTCTTTCAGGGCTTTCTCTATCAGTCTTGGCTTGCTTCCCGAGGTCAGTTGTAAGCTATCATGCAAATGCCTCATCTTTCCCCAGGGCCCCAGGGTCAAAAATGACAGAGCTCTCTGTCTTCCTGTGTCTTCTTTAGTGAATGTCCATTTATATCAGCCCACCAAGGGGGTGGGGACTCAACCTGAGTTACACCTTACTGACTTAGCCCAATCAGAAGTCCTAAATTGATTTTATCAAGTAAACTTAATCAGATGCCTCTCACTGAATTGAATACAGAGTGTCACACCAAGAAGAATAGTTTACAAACATAATCTTTCTCTTTTTAGGATTCATAGATAATCTCAAACTGTCATACCATCTAAGGCATGCCCACCAAACCTGAGAATGTCCAGAGGACACACCTTTCATCAGGACTGTGAGGAATTAATTTGTGAGACTAACTCCTTCTTCCCTGAAGAGCCCTGGGGTTGCCCTTCTCTACAGGTCAGATATTACTGTGGGAAATGCTGTCACAGAAATAGGATCCTTAAAATTATGGGGATTATCGCATCCTGGGCAAGCAGAAGGCAAGTGGCACTACTTAATTGCCAAAGACAAGTGGGACATAGCTACCACAATGAGAAGCAGACTCAAAGAAGCAAACAAAATAGTCTAAGTTACAGAGACTTATGGAATTGGCTAATAGATCACGGAGTACCTAGAAGTAAAATAGATGGACATTTTACTAAATTCCTACTTGATCTGTATAAGCAGAAGAGTGAAATTTCTATGTGCCCAGTGGCATGGAGCATGTCACGATATCCCTTCTAAAGTCAAGGATAAGCTGTTGAATCTGGCCCTTCCCATGACCAAAAAAGAGTACAATGCTTAGTTGGCTTCTTTGGATTTTGCAGCCAACGTGTTCCTCATTTGGGTGTGTTACTCTGGCCTATTTATTGCCAAGTGACCAGTAAAGCTGCCAGTTTTGAGTGGTGACTGGATAAAGAGGAGGTTTTACGACAGGTCCAGGCTGCTTTGCAAGCTGCACTGTCACTTGGACATATGAACCAGCAGATCCAATGGTGCTGGAAGTGTCAGTGGCAATACAGATGCCACCTGGAGCCTTTGGCAGGCCCCTATAGGAGAATCACAACACAGACCCTTAGGATTTTGGAGCAAAGCCCTTCCATCCTCTGCAGATAACCTCTCCCTTTGAGAAACAGTTTTGGCCTGCACCTCAGCCTTAGTAGAGGCTGAATGCTTAAACATGGGCCACCAAGTTACTATAAAAGCTGAGCTGCCTATCATGGATTGGGGATTGCCTGAGCCTACAAACTGTAAATTTGAGCATGCACAGCAGCACTCCATCATAAAGTAGAAGTGCTCTATATGAGATAGGGCTCGAGCAGGTCCTGAAGGCACAATTAAGTTACATGAGGAAGTGGCCCAAATGCCCATGGTCACCACTCCTGCCACATTACCTTCTCTTTCCCAGCCTACAGCTATGGCCTTTTAGGCAGTTTGTAATAATCAGTTGACAGAGGAAGAGAAAATTTGGGCCTAGTTTACAGATGGTTCTGCATGATATGCAGGTACCACTCAAAATTGGAAAGCAACAGCACTTTAGCCCCTTTTTGGGACAACCCTGAAGGACAGTTTTGAGGGGAAATTCTCCCAGTTGGCAGGACATAGAGCAGTACACCTGGTTATTCATTTTGCTTGGAATGATAAATGGCTGGAAGAACATTTGTGCACTGACTCATGGGCTATTGCCAATGGTTTGGCTGGATGGTCAGGGACTTGGAAAGAACATGATTGGTGGCAAAGAGGTCTGGGGAAGATATACGTGGACAGACCTTTCTGGGTGGGCAAAAAATGTGAAAATTTTTGTGTCCAACATGAATGCTCACTAGAGGGTATCTTCAGAAGAGGAAGGTTTTAATAATCAAGTGGATAAGTTGACATGTTCTATGGATACCAGTCAGCCTCTTTCCTCAGCCACTCCTGTCATTGCCTAATAGGCTCATGAACAAAGTGGCCATGGTGGTAGGGATGGAGGTTATGCATGAGTTTAGCAAAATGGACTCACCCTCACCAAGGCTGACCTGGCTATAGCCACTGCTGAGTGTCCAGTCTTCCAGCAGCAGAGACCCACACTCAGCCCCTGATATGGTGCCATTCTCCAAGGTGATCAGCTTGCTAACTAGTGACAGGTTGATTACATTGGACCACTTCTATCATGGAAGTGGGCAGCAATTTGTTCTCACTGGAATAGACACATACTCTGGATATGGGTTTGCCTTCCTTGCATGCAATGCTTCTTCCAAAACTACTATCCATGGACTTACAGAAATATCCATGATATTTCACACAACATTGCTTCTGATCAAGGAACTCACTTTATAGCAAATGATATGCAAGCTCATAGAATTCACTGGTTTTACCATGTTCCCATCATCCTGAAGCAGCTGGATTGATAGAACGGTGGAATGGCCTTTTGAAGACTCAGTTATGGTGCCAACTAGGTGGCAATACCTTGCAGGGCTGGCGCAGTGTTCTCTAGGAGGCTGCTCTAAATCAGTGTCCACTCTATGGGTGCTGTTTCTTCCATAGCCAGGATCCACAGGTCCAGGAATCAATGGGTGGAAATGGGAGTGGCATCATTCACTATTACCCCTAGCAATCCACTAGGAAAATTTTTGCTTCCTGTCTCTGCAACCTTAAGCTCTACTGGTCGACAGGTTTAGTTCCAAAAGGAAGAGTGCTTCCAGAACGTTATATGACAATGATCCTAAGGAAATGGAAGTTAAGACTGCCACCTGGCCCCTTTGGCCTCCTCGTGCCTTTGTATAAATAGGCAAAGAAGGGAATTACTGGATTGGCTGGGGTGACTGATCTTGAGTATCAAGGGGAAATAGGGCTGCACCCACACAATGGAGGTGTAGAAGAGTTAGTCTGGAATACAAGAGATCCCCTTGGGTGTTCTTATTACTACCACACTCTGTGATTAAAGTCAGTGGAAAACTGCAACAACCAAATCCAGGCAGGACGCACAATGCTCCAGAATCTTCAGGAATGAAGGTTTGAGTCACCGCACCAGGCAGAGAACCACAGCTAACTGAGGTGCTTGCTGAGGGTAAAGGGAACGTGGAATAGGTAGTAGAAAAAGGTAGTGATAAATATGAAGTTTGACCATGTGACCAGTTACATAACTGAGGGCTATAATTGTCATGAATATTTCTTCCCTGTTGTGTTATGTTTGTATATGTATATAAAACAATATCTTTGTTTTTTTCCCTATCTTTCCCCCTTATCATATGACATAAGTTATGTTAGTTTCATGTTGTAGTATTTAAGGATGCCAAGTTTAAGAGTGAATATTACCCAAGGACTTGTACCCTGTTCTGTAGGGAGTTAGTACATTTCTGGTTTTATGCAGGACAATTGAGTATTCTTAGGCATATATATATATATATATATATATATATATATATGACTACTGTTATTTTTATTTAGAGATAAAATATGGTTTACAGGGCTATGTATGGCTGCCAAGTTGACAACGAGTAGACTGTGATGATTAGGCTAATGTGTCAACTTGGCCAGGAAATAGTGTCCAGTTGTCTGGTCAAGCAAGCACTAGGCTAACTGTAATACAAGGGCATTTCATGGACTTTAATCATTAATGAGATGATTGCACTGATGGCTGATTACATCTACAATCAACTGAGGAGATTGCAGCAATGAGTGATGTCTCATCTAATCGGTAGAAGGACTTAAAAGGAGAAGTAATTTCAGCACTCAGAGAGAGAATTCCCATCTCTACTTCAGATAGTCAGTGTCTCTTGGGGAACTCATTGAGGACCTTCTTTGGAGTCCCTGGCTTGCAGCCTGCCCTATAGAATTTGGACTTGTGCATCCCCATGGTCACATGAAATAATATTATAGAATCTCATACTATTTACAGACATCTCCTGCTTCCCTAGAGAACCCTGACTAATACAATCATAGAATGGAAAGAGTCATCTCTCACTGCAATTTTGACACACTTGAACACAGGCTATTTTTGGCAATGTTAGTTTCTGTCGTGGTATACACTAACCCAAAGTAGCATTTGCCAGACTCTGATATTTGGAAATCTTTGTATTGAAAATGTTGTGGGGAAGTAGAAAACTGTCTAGGAGTGGGTCATGAAAAGTCTTCCTGGTGTCCTTCTCCTGACATATATAGAACACAAGGAGTTTTCTTCCAGGCTTATCATTGACTATAGTTATGCTTTCTACATGTCTTAGCTGTTGCAACAGGAAAAATGCCTTTTTCCTAAGTTTTTAAAATAAAAAATAGTAAGAGGTATGCAACACAGGGCAGGATGCTTTGGCTTGTAGACAGCAGAGCCTCCCTTTTGCTTTTTCTCTAGGAGCTGCAGGAACCTGATAGCACCATCAGTTTTCTCAGAGCATTTGCACAATGGTGGCTCTTGAGGATTCTCAGTCTGTCTAGGCTGAACTGCAGTCTAGGATCCTTTACTGGTTGTGGGACTTTGGAATGTGTTTCCTTTACCAAAAAGAATCCATTGGATTCAGTAGCTTTCCAATGTATCAGTCTGGAGCTGACATACTATAGAGTTTGGAGTAACCCAGCTGTGGCAGTTTGATATTATTTATGAATTCCAAAAAGAGATATAGATTATGTTTGTAAGCTGGTCCATTCCTCTGGACATGATAACCCTTTGGTTGTATTAGTTTCAGCTGAGACATCTGATTAAATTATGTTAAGATTAGGGCTTTGATTCAACCACTTCATTAGAGTGCAACTCAAAGTTGATTCCCAGCCCCCTTGGTGGGCTGGTAAAACAGGCTCTCATGTGGAAGAAGATACACAGAGAAGAGCACAGAGCTCATTAGACAGGCAAGAGGCCCCAGAAAGAGAGATGCGTCTGGTAGTCTATAGCTGACCTTGTAAAGAAAACTCAGCTGAGCCTGGAAAGAAACAAGCCCCAGGGAGAGAGGCTAGCCTTATGCCAGCCTACAGCTGAGATCAGAAGAAGCTGGGACCACAGAACCTTAAGAGGAAGAAGGAAGGCTGAACTCTTGCAGGCATTGCCCACCATCTTGCTTCAGCATGTGGCCAATGACTTTGGGTGAGAAAGTACCTTTTATGGTACCTTGAGTTGGACTTTTAGGGCCTTGTGGTGGTCAGTTTCTACCCCAAATAAATACCTTTTATAAAAACCAACAGAGTTCTGGTACTTTGCATCAGCACCCCTTGGGCTGACTAATACACTAGTTTTTACAAATATTTTATATTCACAAAGAATGAGGATCTAAGAGTGTGTGGGTATGTGTGTGGTCTGGTGCATGCATGTATATTTCTGCTCACCTTAAAATTTCCCCTTTGAGAGGTATTACATTTCTTTTTTGCCCTAGATTACATCCCAGAGGATCTAGGTAAGTGATAAGAGGGTTAGGACTGGAGCATGACCATTAGAGGTCAAGCTTTGTCATTATTGTTACTACTTCTATCCTGTATTTTGCTTTGTAGCAGATACAGTCTTTGAAGGATCAACTTGGACTCAGCCTGAACACCTGATCAGTTAATGAATAAATCCAGAAATATTTAGTAAGCCCCTCTGTTCAAGTGGAGGTATGTTTTTTGAGCTCTTTATTTTACAGCGATATTCAGAGCTTGTAAACATGAACTTAAGAAAATCCAGGCCATGACAGTTGATCTTGTAACCTGGGCAATTTCCACTATATTACATTGCATCCTGATTATCTGGAAAGTACAATGGTTTTGATCAGCTAGTGAGGTCATATTTGTGGGGTCAAGTATCTTGTATTTTCTTCCAAATGGATTCATATATTTATTTTATTCTGCTGGTTGTTTTTCTGCTGTATTACTGCAGCCTATTATTGCAGCCTTAAAAATAATTCCTTTTCTAGCTCCCAGAAGTTAAAAGAGACATTTATAAAAAATAAGTGGATTGAATGAAAAAGTTAAAATATTGGCTTTCCCTTTTGTGTGAATGTGTGTGTATATTATGAGAGAAAGATAAAGAGTTAGTTAATACATATCTGTACATGGATAACTGAGAATGATTGAATGCAGATTCACATGTTCTTTTAGCAGAGTGAAGAGCAGGATACTGAGGCATGCATAAACGGTGTCAGATCCAGAAGGAATATAGGATAATAATAGGCAATACCAAAGGAGCCACTGCAAATGTTACAAGCCAGTTGTTTTTTGGAGACTGCCTGAGTTTGGAAAACTATCCAACTAATAAGAATCTATAACTGCCTCACTTAGCTTTGATTTTTATAAATAGTCACATTTGTTCCAACTCTTGTCTTCATTCCTGTTAGTAATATTGGTCAATTTATATGAGTCGAGTCGGAAGTACATTAATTTAGATTCCCTGAACATCTGTTGGTTTCTAGATGGACTTGAACCGAAACTAAAATCATTGAGTCATCCACCCGACAAATATTTATTGAGCACACTTGGAGCCTGGTGCTGGATATACAAAGACTCCCTCAACAACTCTAAGGTTCCCTGTGAGAGGAAACACCCACAAGAATTATGAGCAGGATTAAAACCTAGCTGGCGTGGGCTGTAGAGAATTCACTCATCTCTTCCTTTGTGATGGTTACTGTTCCCAAGACTTTGGCTTGCTGTTGATTCTAGACTCCCTCCTCTTATTTATTTAACATTGGGTTTTCCTCCTTTGATTGCCCATCTCTTGCTCCTGGAGTCACTCCTCCTTCAGTTACTGCATGTTTCTATTTAGGCTCATTTGGCTTCCTGGCTCTACATTCCAATGACATCATCTTCAACTCTCATCTTCCATCTGCTCATCACAATATGAGGAGATGTAACCTGGGAGTCTAAGGGGAATAAGACAAAGTCCATGCTCTCAAGAAGCTGTAATCCAAGTGCTTTCATCATGCAACAGAGTAGGCTAAGAGCCTAAATGAGGTTAGAAGCATGGTCTGGATGCATATGGCTTGTTTTGAGGTCATATGTCATATGTCAATTTAGATATGACTGAAAGATCCAGTGGTTCTTTTGTCATGGCCCATCTACACATGTTGGCAAAAGTCAGTGCAGATCATACTTGGAATTGACTGCAGTCCATTGCTGTGCATAAACTCTGTTGAATGGGGGCAAGAGGATGATCTGCTTTTCAATAGTGGCTTTCTGCAGCCTGGCTGCTATTCATTCCTGACCATATTCTGCAGGGTATGATAATCACTTGCACATTGATTCAACATCTTCTGGTGCCGAGCTGGAAGCTATTTTAACCAATTAAGATCATTAGGATTCTATTTGTGTTCCACAGCAGCAGCCTTGGGATAACACCTTACCGCCATGAAATAGTTAAGTCAGCTGTCAAAATGGCCCCAATAAAACCAAGATAAACTGGCTCATTTTCTGGCCATTTCTTTCACAATGCACAGCTGTATTAACCACCCTCAGAGCACTTCTTAAGTGATCATCATTGGTCAATGCCAGTGTCATATTTATATATACGATATCCATGTTTACTAGTGATGTAACTGTTAAAATTTGCAGAGGTTATGCCATGTGTTAATTTTGTGTAACAATGGTAGACTGTAGACCCATAATAAATATGAAATCATCACCATCACTAGTGCCTCCTCCAGGCCTTGAATCACTCAATTCAGTGAACACTCTTCAGGGTCTGAGGTCTTTCCTGCTGCCCTCCACAGTTTGTAAATGGGGCATTGACTTTTCTGATTTGTAGTTTTCTCTGTTATAGATCTCCTGATAGCTTTCTTTTTCCATGGCATTTCTTAGTACAACATCCACTTTGTGATTTCTCCTAATGCTGAAAAATCAAAGCATTAAGCAAACTGAAAATCTAAGCAAAAGCTCCTCACACACTTAATGATTTATCACTCTCTGGTTGTGTACATCAGAACTCTGTGCCACTCTGATTTCTTTCCTATGCCCTTAGGGCAGGAACCTCGTCTTATTTGTGTCTTCTGGAGCACCCAGTACATTGCCAGAGCTCCATAAATAATTAATCTCTCCAATAATAACGGGAGGCAGAGGCTTCCAAGAGGCTTCCTTTCCCCTGCTCTGTGAAACTGGTGTTATGGTATTTTGACTATCAAAACAATGATTAAGCAGCTTTGGCACACTTTATGTTTGGGCTAAATGCGATTTTGCTAATGCACCATCTCATTTCTCCCTCCCCCAACACTCGTATTTTAATGATTTCTAATTAATATTGTAATATTTCTTGAATAATTCATGTTTTTAAACAAGAAAGGCTGGCATAAATTTATGTCAATCTGTTTGTGTATTGCAGGGCTGTGCATAACAAACAAACACAGTCTGCTTCCCTTGGAGACTGGGAAAGGGGGCAACGGAACAGAGAAGCATCAGAGGATGGAACTGGGATCCACATTCCTCTCCAGGAGAGACAAATCCACAGGTTTTCCTCTGAGGTTCAGAGGCAAACATCTTTTTCTTTGCTACCACCCATTTTCATTTCATCTTCTTTCCTGACAGTTGCCTGAGGCTCTCAGGCTGCCCTTCATTTCCCAGAATCCTCTTCTCTTCACTCTCCAGCTGTCCCTGAACTTTTTATCCCCCCACCCCGATCACAAGCTTGTCTTCTAGCCTCTCAGGACCTTGCTCTGGGATAGGTGCAATCTCTCTTTGGATAAACCAGTCAGGGCTAAGTGGATAACAATTGGGTTGGGTTAATTAGTTTATTCAACACATATTTAGTGGGCACCTGCTGTTTGCCAGGAAAGCCTGAGGCACAAAGATGGACTAGTTATTGGATAATCTTGACCAAATAACAGAATTGCCCCTGAAGAACCTATCTGGGGTAGAGTGGGATTTCTTTTGAGAAAGACTTGTAAGCCCTATCTGGGCAGCTGATGATTCTTTTGTCACACAGTTTGGGCCACAGTCATAATATCATGATACTGTGGGAAGCCCATGGGTATGTCCTCCTCTCCCCCATCCCCTGGGAAAACCAACCTAGGGACTGGATGAAAGGTTGCCCAATCCTGACCTCACCACCCTGCTTCTTGGCTCCAGCTGATGGCGATCTCCTTTACTTTGCTCAGGACAAAGTTCACATTCTAGTAAATTAAACATAAAACTACTCAGAGACTGTTTTTCTTGCAGTATTTTCTCTTTCACTCAAGTTCAGGAAGACTGCTGCTTTCTAGAGGCTGTTTCTGCGATACCGCTTCATCAAGTGACTTCCATTTCCCCTCTCCTTCCTTGGAGCTAGAGAAAAGACTCTCATATTTATCATTAAGCACTACTAAGGCGGTGTTGACCCCGCTTCCAGGGTCATTAATGTGTGTCACTGCTAATTAGCAGCCAATAGAATACCCAAGCTGGTGACATGGTTCACTGAGATGGATGTGGTTGTTTTGATTGAATTGCTTTTGCTTGGCTAACTATCATTTGAACTAATGATTTCCAAGGAGGTAGCAAAAGGGTAGGAGGGAAATGTTTTAATTTGATTTTTCCCTTTACTATCTCTAAAAGCAATTTCAGTTGCAAAAACACTCTGTAAAGCGATAACTCCTGAATTCATTGGGGTGTTTGGAAAGCCAGATTGTTTTAACTGACCGTATTGAGATCGGGGGTGTTGATGATGATGTATACAGTATCATCTCACCAGAATGGAGATAACATACCTGCCCTCTCATGTACTAGTACAAACAGCCTCTATGGACACAGACGTCCTGTAGACTGAAGGGTCTCCTATTGCCATGGCTTATCCCAGTGACACTGAAAAATGGAAAGTGGAGCTGAAAGTAAGCACAAAGCGGTGGGAGTATGCTGCTGGTAGGAAGAGGAGAAATTTGGCTGTCTCTGCCTGAGGCATAGGAAGACAAGAAGGAATTTAGAGCTAGATGATTATATCTTCATAAGGGAAGTGGAGTTTCTTAATAATTTTGAAAGTTTTTGGAATTCACATTTTTTTCCTTGTCTGCTCCAATGGCTCTCGACACTTGGGTGTAAAGTTGCTGCATCTCACAATGCCATTGCCACGTCGCCTAACTCCCAGGGCTAGGACTAAAGATGGGCATCTGCCTAGAACTAGATTGGAACAAGAAAGTAACGTCTCTTAAGTTCAGTTATAACTTGAATGTTAATGGGCAGTCCTTTTACATGCCCCTATCAGTACTTTTCCTGTACGCAACCATTGCATTCAGGAACTCTTCCAAACTCAAACTTTGTCCTCTCACCTCTTTTCTCACTGCTAGCAGAAGTCTTGGAAGAATGTTACTTTCCAGTTCTCTCCTAAGAAATATCTTGATCTGCACCCATCTTCTGTACGTTCAGGACTATCACCACCTCCTGGGTTTGGGACTCCTGTCTCACCTCCTTTGGGCTTTGCTCCTTTGTCATGTCTCTCTCTTCTGGATCTAAGAAAACCTATATTTCCTCTTCCTTTCATAGGAATGTTTCTTTAAACTCTGAAGTAAATATGTCAATTTTTTCACTTTAATTTTGTTCCTCAAACAGAGTTAGACTTCGATGTCTGTCACTCTGCTAAATCGCTCAGGCAAAGATCACAGACTCATAGCCAAATGCAGCTAGCAGGTTTCATTTCTCATCTTACCTGGCCTCACTGTAGAATTTGGCCCCATTGACTATTTCTTGTGAGGTTCTCTTCTTATTTGGTCCCCATGACACTTCTCTCTCTGAGTTGTGCTCACTTATCTCTAGTGGTCCCTTCTTAGTCTTTGTTTGCAGGATGTCCATTCTATAACTATAGCTTAGATGTTGGGGATTTTGAGAGCTCTCTTCTCTGCCCCCCCTTGTCTTTTTACCCAATGTAGTCTCTCTAGGAAACCTTATTCAAGGCTTCAGTTACCACATATAAACTGACACAGCCCACCCATCTCCCCTTAAAAAATTATCTTTGGCTCAGTGTTACTTTTTAGCAACTTATCTAAAAGCATAAGAGACTTTTCCATTAGGACCCCAACTTATCTTAAACTCAGTATATCCTAAACCAAACCAATTATCCTGTTCTCCAAGCCTAAATTCTGGTCTTCCTTCTATACTCCCAACCCAGGGACTGACTCAATTGCCCAAACTGGAAACCTGAACACTATTTTATCCCTACCCACATCCATTACTTCCAATGCACAACTAAGTCCTTTTCACTTTGACTCTCATCTCCACCCTCACTGCCACAGCCCTAATTTTCATCCTCTTCTTTACAAATATGATTTTTCTAAATTACAGATCATATCATATCATTTTCCTGCTCAGAATCCTTGAATGATACCCAGTTCCTCACAGGATAAATAGCTTTTCAGTCCGTCCTACTCATCCAACCTCATTGTCCACCACCTTTTTCCATTGTTTGCTGCAAAAAGCAACTTGCAGTTCCTGGAATCTGTATTGCTCCATGCCTGCCTCTGCACATACTGTATCTTTTGCTTGGAATGTCCCTTTCCTGGCTATCATTTATTCTTCTGCAACTCAGCTGAAAACTACCTCGTCCATAAAGCATTCCATGACTCCCCAGGCAAGGCTGAAGACTCTTTCTATGCTTTTTTCCCCCAAACTCCATTTTCTGTTTGCACCTCTTTCGATCTTTTACATATTTGTATTATCCGCTTACTGCCTAGAACAGGGTAATTGCTAAATAAATGTTTATTGAATTTACATAATTATTCCACCCTTCACCCAAGGTCATCCGTTGTTTTCTTCACCACTGAATTCATAGTTTATAAAAATAAGGACAAAATTGCTGATAACACTCAGACCTCGAAAGCTGGGTTGTAGGTATATCCTTGCAACTTAGAAAGTGTATAAGCTGGGATAAAATATTTAAATCTTTTTGGTCCTCAGACAGGGGATAGTATGAGATCAAGGTTTTTAAATTGTTTTCTGAGAAGGCTCAGAATTTCTTGAAGGCAAGAGGGAAGAGGAGGCTGTGGGGCTCCAGGCCCTCCTTAATTCTTTGTTTCAAAGAGCAGCTCCGCTTTTATCAATTTTATATTTTTTGATGCTGCTAAAATATAATTTGGAGTCCACTTCACACAGTTTTCTCTAATTCTTTTCTAGCTGGAAAAATGTCTTTGGTTCTGTGACCTGAATTGTAATGTTGGTCTGACAAAGCACATCTCCCAGAAGCACAATGGGAATGCATTACAGAACCTTTGTATAAACATTCAATGTCACACTTTCTGTATAAAACAAAAACAAAAGGGTAGGGGTATAAGGAAGGAGAAGGAAACAAAAAGGAGGAAAGGGGGTGTTAGGAGGTAAGTGGAAGGGAGGGCAAGAAGAATGAAGCAGTGTATTCACCACAGGCAGAAGCTTCCCTTGCTCTTCTCCTCCAGGAGCAT
>PVKH010016150.1:0-15933 GCA_004027955.1 Chaetophractus vellerosus
AAAAATGTGTTTTAATTCAATTAATACTCAAAACTGTTTTAAATAAGAAAAATATAAAATGGTTTTTCAAAAGTAAAAATAAAATTATTACTTTGCAATATATCTAAACATTAGGAATTTTAGTATGACACTATGAAAATGAGAAATTAAAATATCTATAGTCTTAATCCAGTTGGTTTTATAACTTATTTTTCCAACTGGATAGAAACAGAATGAGCATGTTTAATCCCTAACATTGGCTTTTGAGAGTTCATTGATTTCAGATATGATGTGAATGCAGGATGACGCATTCAATATGATTCAGTGCCCTTGAGGAAGGTGGAATAGAATAGCTCAAATAGGGAAGATGAATTTCCCATAGCATCTCAGAATGTAGCATTTTTAAAAGCTAGAAATACTTTTCCGCACAATTAGCACCAAATCACATTGTCAGGGATTTGCCTTCAGGTCATTAACAAATATGTTCACTAACAACTTGCACAAAGTAGGTTGGGAAAAAAAAGGCTTTTCTCTCTGAGTTAGAACTGTGACTGATTTCAAATTAAACCATTCTTATTAGAATTCTATCAATAGATTTCCACTTTCAGTATTTCTGTTTTAACCCTGAAATGACATTCAAAAATGTATATTCCACCTCATCTATTTCTTTACTCTCTAAATATTTATTAAAAATTTGTTGAATTATTTAATATTTCATTCTGCTTCTCTTACTAAGAAAAATTTATCATTCATCATAGATATTAGAACATGTGAGCTCTTTGTAAAAGTTTTACATGTTAATGCTGCAGTATATTTACTGTGAACAAAGTAGCATATTATATACCTAATATTGTGACAAAGACTAAAATTTAAAAGAAAAAGAATATCTTATTTATGAAGAAAATTGCCTAATAACCGACATAAATTACAAAAAATATTCTGCAAAAATTATGAAGTTTGACAAAAAAGCTTTATTGATGATGTTGGGTTCCAGTATGTAAACTCAAACACATTGGGCAGGGTGAATTATTCACTAAAGTCAAATCCTAAAAAGCTTACTAATATCCTTGGATTAAAATGATCTGTCAGTATAGGTAGGGCATGAAACAATTTGGAAAACATCCTTAATAGGTGCACAAATCCATGTTGCAGAATAGCAAGCCAGTTCTTATGTATGTCCAGGGAAAGGACCTGAGAGTGTGCACGTGTCAGAACTAGAATATAACATCCATCTAATTTATAGGGTACTGTGAGAATTAAAGAGAGCAGGTATTTCTTAAGAAGGATGAAGTGATGTAGAAATATGGATATGAAATCTGTATGACTCACTTACTGGCAAAGTGACTCACTTCCATCATGCAGCCTTGCAGCTGCTGAAGATATTTGAGTGTGCCTCAGCAAAATTACAAATTAATTGTTTCAAAGAGTGAAAAGCATGATCGCTCACAGCTGGCTCAGGAGCAGTCCTCACAGCAGTACGGATTCCCAAAGAGGTGTGCTAATGTCCTACTATCACTTGGGAGCTTGAATACCTTCTTTTCTCTTTCCTTGGTATATTCATACAGAACCCTGACACTGCTGTTACAGATACTGAGAGGGGAGGAATGACGGCAACCAGTAGCGAGTTCCCATTGCTGGGAAGTGAGCTTGAGGAACCTGCCAATTGGGGCTTTCCTCCCCTGATATTTCAGTCAGCCATCTTGAGATGCCAGAGGAGAAGTCCCCGGATGTTTAAATCCACAGGTAAACTTGGTTTTCCTCAGTTACAAATACAAGAGCAGCTGCTGAATGAGGGACAGGATCTGATTATTTCTCTCTATCAATACTCTATTTACTGTATAAATGTTTCCTTTAAAAGTTAGACATTTCTTAAATGTATTAATTTGAAACTAAACCCTATATAGGTACTTTAATAAGTGCTTCTGTCTGTTGTTCTATTACATATTATACTATTAGAATATTTTAGCCACTACGGAATAATTTATGATAATTTTTACCACATATATTATGAAGGTGCTATAGAAACAAGGTTTGATATAATCCTACAGCACAGCATTTTTCCCTAAAATAATTAGAAATAAATCTTTTTCTAAATAATAGTGCCAAAAAGAAAAATGCTCGCCTCCATTCAAAGCAGTATCTGATTCAGGCTGTTTGCATTTTCTCTTTGCTAAGAGACTTAAAAGCTTAAATGTCAGTTGTAGGTAGTGAGCCTATTTTGAAAGGCCATATCCTGCTAGGATTTCACAGTTGAGTCATAGCAGAATCATACATAGAAAACCTTGAAACTCATCATAATTTGTGTCTGTAGATACAGACACATTTTATCAAATTAACTGAAAATATTCCACTCTAGTGTTGATGAACTTAATTACTATTATACAAAGTGATAATTCTTACTGGGAGAAATATATTTTTGGATCATGTCCTCAAAGACGAAAGTGATTTGGGTTCTACACTGAGAAATTATTATGCCTGAAATTAACTCTGAATGAGAAGAAGAAGAAAGAAAATAATACATTTTAAATAATTGTTCATATGTGTGCATTTGTGCATGAGAAATTAAGTTGTCTTCATTATTAAGATTCCATAAGTAGTTTTATATTAATACAAGATTAGCAGCAGTGAGTAATGGCTAAAAATATGAATTGGAAGCCAATCAGTCTTTCTTTTAATCCTGGCTCCAACATTTACTGGGTGTATGACCTGGGCAGATTGTTTAACATTCCTGGGCCCCAGTTTCTTCATATGCAAAATTTAGCTTATAAAAGTAGAATTAAAAATATTGATTTTTAACATTAACATTTCATTTTAAATGAATTCGTGAAGCATATGACAACATGGATGAAACTGGAGGACATTATATTGAGTGATGCAAGTTGGACACAAAAGGACAAATACTATATGATTGTCTTATTATGAACTAAATACATTGTGTAAACTCATGGAGTTAATAACTAGAATATAGGTCATCAGAAAATAGAATGAAAAGTGGAGGGTTAATCTGGGCAGAATTGGTAGAGATTGTTCATAAATCTTTGGAAATGAATAGAAATGGTGAAAGCACATCATAGTGTTTGTGATTAGCAGTGCTAATATATGGGTATGACCGTGGTTGAAAGGGAAAAGTCTAAGGTTAAGGATATTACTAGAAGGAAAGCTAAAAATTTTAGCTAAAAGCTAAAAATTGTAGCATAGCAACACATCATATGAAATACGAATATTGGTAATATTGTATATATAAGACTGTTTTTCTTTGAAACTGAACACATGTACATTAATGTACAAGGTATTAATATCAGGTAAAATACAACCACAGCAAAATCTGGACAGTAGAGTATAGTAATATATTAATCTTCTAGTAAGGGTAAAAAAAGGAAATATACGAAGTGAAAGAAACTAGACAAAAGGTATTACATATTGTTTGACTCCAGCTATAAAAATATAAATACAAATAAATTAGAAAGATAGAAACAGAATAGCAGTTATGTATGGCAGGGGAAGCATAGAGAGATTGAGAGGTGATTTTTAAGGGGGAGAACATTTTGTCTGGTTTTGGTTATTATTAATATTATTATGATTATTGAAATAATGAAAGTACTCTAATAATGATTGAAGTGATGAATGCACAGCTTTGTGATTATACCAAATACCATTGATTGTACACTTCGGATGGATTGTATGCTTTATTAATATATATCAATAAGAGTGATAAAAATGTTGATTTATGTAAAATACTTAAAGTATTTTACACTTATGCCTCCTGCTTAGGAAGTATGTTGAAATTGCATCTTTACAAAATCAGAAAAAACTTTATCAAGAAAACACAAAAGTTGGACAAATAAAACTAACCCACACTGCAATATGAACCATGGAATGTGACATAAATTAACCTAAGTACGTTGGTACATGCTTATGCCACTGGAATGTGAGCTCCATGAACATTTATAATAGTTCATGTGAGCTTTATGAGCAACTTTATTTCTCATATCCAGAATGGTGCGTGCATGTGATACACAGCAAATATTTGTTGAATACATTAATGAATGGATTAATAGATATAGATTGATTGATGCAAACAATAAAATGTGATTACCTTAGTGTGGCCAATTCATGCGTATTTTTATTACTACCACAAATGAAGTATGGAGATGCCAGTTTTTTTTTTTTTTGGTGGGGTACCAGGTCAAGGTGTTTGAACCTGGGACCTTGTATGTGGGAAGCTGGTGCTCAATCACTGAGCCACATTGGCTTCCCCAAGTTGGTTTCTTTGTTTGTTGTTTTTTGTGGTTGTTGTTTTTAGGAGGCACTGGGAATCTAGGAATCAAACTCGGGACCTCCCATGTGGGAAGCAGGTGCTCAATGGCTTGAGCCATATCCATTCTCCCAGAGATGCTAATTTTAAACTTGCCAAGTAATTACTTATTTTTAAAGCACTTGAAACCTTCCCTTCATGATAAAACCACAGTGTTTTAAAGCTATAATTATTATTACAAGTTACCTAGAATCTAATATTCTCATTTTATGACTTAGTAAATTAAAGCTTTGAGAATAGAAATGGCTTGCCCGAGGCAGCATAACTAGTTGAGGATAAACTGGCATCCAAATATTGTTTTGACTCTCAACTTAGAGCTGTTCCTACAAAATAATGATGTCAATACTTACTCTTAGTTTAATATGTTCATCAACATTTAAAAATATATACATTTACAGATAACTAGTACATTGCTTTTTGTAGCTATCAACCTCAAATGCATTGAGCTGTAGCCATGTTTAAACCTCAGAGACGTTGGTACCCATATAGTCAAAGGAATAAGCAAATAGTAGCTCTAGTATGGAACTAGACAGCAAATTTCAACACCTACGTAGTGCGTTTGATGACATTTTTGTATCCTAGGGAACTTGAAGGCTTATTTAATTCATTTCAGATGCCTAAATGTCTAGTTCTGCTCTTTTACCAACTATTTATTGAGAAATGAGGAAGGGGACACAATATTGATATCAGGAATTCTGGAACTAGGCATATTTTATTATCTGCTGAGATTACCTCCTAGATTCTGCCAAGTAGGCCAGATCAAGAAGGACATTTAATAGATTGCTGAATTGAGAGCTAATAGTTTCAGTTTCCCAGTAGCCTTTGGAAAATGTTCCAGTATTTTACCTTCTGTCACATGATGATGAAGCTAAAATGCAATTCCTCAAATTTATATCGTCTCTGTGTTTCTTTTCTTTGATGTAGTAAACAATGTTGTGAATGTAGTATTCTAATAGAACCGTTCATCAAAACCTTAAACCTTAAATATTTTAATATAATGTGTTTGTGTGTGAGAAGATTTGTTTTCTGGGGAAATTTAGAAAAAACCTTCTCACAGATATGTCTCACAGGTTTAAGATAATCATTTTCTTTCTAAATTTTGTCATATAGGTAAAATTAAATTGACTATATGTGGTGGCAGACTCTCAAGTGACTCTCATGATCCCTGCCTCCTGGTGTCCACATACTTGTATACTCTCTTTTGGCTGAGTATTGGCAGGGTCTGTGACTTCCTCTAACCTATAGAATATAGCAAAGTTGATGGGACATCACTCCTATGACTAAATTATGTTGTGAAGGATTTATCTTGTTGGCAGAACCTGGAGAGTCATATTCTCCTCTAAGTCTTTGAAAAAATAAGCTATTATGAGTCTTGCCGCTGCAAGGATATTAATTCTGCCAAAAACTTGAGTGAGATTGAAATGTACCTTACCCAATCAAACCCTTAGATGAAAATCCAGCCCCAGCCGACATGGTGACCACAGTCTTGCGGGGGACCCTACTATGCCACTCCTGGACTCCAGAACCCACAGAGTCTGTGAGAAAATAAATGTGCCTTGTTTTAAGGTGCTAAGTTTGTGGGAATTTTTACACTGCATGAAAACTAACACATTGCATTTCTTTTGATTGAATTGTGTATACATTTGTTTTCAGTTAAAATTTTAAAAATTAGAAGCCTCGGTTTGAAAGGTATCTCAGTATTTTCCTAACCATGTACATTTTAAAACAAGTGTCCCCGTTTGGGACCGATTAAGTAACAATTTTTGAAAATCAACCTGGAGTATGTCAACTGCCCAATGTTTTTAGGTTTCTTGATTATGCTCAATTCTCTGTTTACCCTGATTTTAACTTTTTAAGATTGTTCTCCCTTTTATTAGACATGCATTCATTTCCCAGATGAATATCCTTTCCTGCTTCATTCTTATCCCTTTGACTGTTACCTATTTTGGTGATTACAAGAAATTTCCTTTCAAAATAAAATTTAAACAAATAACAATTAAGTCCTAATGTCTGTTGAGCCACTCCAGCAGTAAACGTCTGTACAGTGGCTTAAGAAGACACACCAGGGTTAAGCAAACTCATTGATTGGGAGGATCAGGTTAGAAAATTTAGGAACTTTCTAGTCAAAATCCCATCCAATTTCTCAAAACCTCCACTGAAGAGCACCCTCTAACAATCCCCTAAGTAGTTAGTAGTCTCCTCTGTGTTTGAATGGCCTCTGTAATGGGAATTCAATACTGCCTTTGGCAGTACATTTGGTTTTCAAATAGATAATCTCCAGCAGATTTCTCCTAAAGGAGCTATTTGACTCCCTACAGCTTTTATACATTATTTTTATGTCTACTCCTTAGAATCATAGGTTTAGAAAAATAAGTTTATTCTCTCAGATCTGAAGACATTTTATGGTTTCCTACAAATTTCTTCTTACAAGTGAAACACTTCCACCTTCTTCAGTCATTTGAGGGGATTTTAGATCTTCCCATCCTGCTACCTAATAGTCACTGGAACCAGACTCTAGTGTACTAAGCTCTACTTTTCTTAAAATATTCTTCTCGAAAAAATACATTTGTGGTTGTTCAGCTAAGATTCCAACTATATATTCTCTCATTTTGGATGCCATCTGTGTTCTTCATCTTACTTTGTTCTAGGTATTTATGTAATACTCCTGATTCATATTAAGATTAAAAATAATTAAAAGTCTTTAGATGGTTTTTGAATATATCATTTTTTAATTTTTAAAATTATTTTTAAAGAAGCTTTAGATCATATAAATCTTACATCAAAAATATAAGGGGCACAGATTTGGCTCAAATGGTTGGGCATCCGTTTCCCAAATGAAGGGACCTGAGTTCTATCCCCAGGACTTCCGGGTAAAATAAAAGAAAAATATAAAAGGTACACAGGTGAGCCACCCAGGCCCCACCTAACCACATAGCAAGATGATGACTTTACAGGAGAGTGACACAGAGGAGAACCAAGACAGACGCACTGAGAAACCAGGAACTGAGGTGGCACAGGTGGTAGGATGCCTTTCTCCCCTATTGGAGGTTCCCAGGATCAA
Organism: Chaetophractus vellerosus; assembly: GCA_004027955.1. Lineage (NCBI taxonomy): Eukaryota > Metazoa > Chordata > Mammalia > Cingulata > Chlamyphoridae > Chaetophractus > Chaetophractus vellerosus. Next base: position 7,356 of record PVKH010016150.1, read on the forward strand.
ATCCTGGTGAAGACAGGAGGAGAAGGATGAGAGAAGAGGGCAGGAAACAGATACAGAGAAATACCCAATGAATGGACTGGAAAAACTGGGGGAGAGGAAGGGATTTAAAATGGATTAAAAAAGTAAATAAAGAAATGTGCAAAAAAAATATATGGGATTCCCATATACCTCACTCTCTTCACCTCCCACACTTTCCTCCATTAACAACATCTTTCATTAGTGTGGTACATTTGTTACAATTGATGAACACATATTGAAGCATTGCTACTGACCATGGTCTAGAGTTTACATTATGGTTTATACTTTGCAGCACATGGTTTTATAGGTTTTGCCAAAATGTATAATGGCCTGTATCTGTCACTGCAATGTCATGTGGAACAATTCCAATGTCCTCAAATTGCCCCATGTTACACTTATTCTTCCTTCTCTCTCACCTCAGAACCTCTGGTGACCACTGCCTTTATATGAATGTTAAAAGTTCTTCCATTACTAGAATAATAATAAATCTACTTTAGTCCATATTTGCATTCCCTTTATGTTTGTTCATTCCTAAATCTTGAGGATTTGGGGATGGTGATGCCCACTCTGCTTCCTGTTGAGAGGGGTCTTAGATCCCATGGGGCAGATGAGTGGAACTGTCTGGCTTACAGCTTTAGATAGTCTCTGTTTGGGGGGATGGGCATTGTCCATCATCATTCTTTTGTTAGTTGTCATGGGAGGTCCGAAGAACTGGAGAGTAAGTGTTGGCTGCATCTCTGCTGAGTTTCAGTGCTCAATCGACTTCTGAACAGTCAGAAGATTTAAGTCTCTGGGACATATATTTAATGAGTAAAGTGCTAATTATAGGTTCAAATAAAAGGGTTTTAAGAACCATGTGTAGGAAAGTTATGAATCCAATTCTGATATATTGGGGGGATAGGTTATCATATATTTCAAGGTAAGGCCCAGTGACAGGGTGTCCCTTTGGTCAAGGTCTTTTTCCAAATGCATTGCTAGTTGTCACTTGGTAATAATGAGTTGGTGCCAGGGAGACTTATCCCTGGGAGTCATGTCCCATGCTGGGGGATGGAAGTGAGTTTGCATGCTGAGTTTGGCTTAGAGGGAAGCCACATTAGAGCAACAAGGAAGCTTTCAGTAGGTAATGTTTAGGCAATATACAATACTAGGTTAAGTTTCAATTTCACAAGAACAAGGTCCTTAAGGACAAGCATCAATACCAAGGTCCTAGCATATTGATCTGTCCTCCTTTGCTAGGCACTGCCTACATACTCTAGGGATTCTTTCCACTCTATTAGAAAATGTAGCAGGACTCCCCAGGATAGGAATTCAATATTCTTTCGGTTATTGTGTGGGTCTCCAGCCACCAAGACAACATCCCATTCCCACTTGAAACCATTCATATTCCAAACAAGCATGCCCCAGGTACAGCCCTCCCCACACAGCCCCTATCACCAACACCCCACAACAGTGATCCTCCCCTACTACAGTTGTGACTCTTCTACAATCCAAAACCTCCACAAAAACAAAGCCAAAAAATAAATAAATAAAAATAATAAAAATAAAAAATAAATAAAACCTAAAATATCTATATAGATATTTAAAAAATTATTTTGCATGGCATCTTCATTCCCATAAGATCTGTTACCTTTTATGTACAGTGACAATTTCTTCTGTATGTTCCCCTAGTGTCTTATTTTATTTTCAAAGAAGCTTTGGGTAACTGAAAAGTCACATAGAAAATATAGCAGATTCCTATTTACATCACCCACTCCCACTCTCACATTTACCCCTCTTAACAGCATCTTACATGAATATGATACATTTGTTACAATTGATGAACACATATTGAAGCATTGCCACTAACCATGGTCAACAGTTGACATTATGGTTCACATTCTGTTCTGCAACTTTTATAAGTTCTAACAAAATGCATAATGGCCTGTATCCATTGCAAGACCATGAAGAACAGTTCCAAAGTCCTAAAAATGCCCCACGCTCCATCCATTCTTCCATTCTACCCTCTCCTTCCCCTCAGAACCCATGGTAATAAATAGGTTGCAATTTTTGAATAATAAGGTTCATAGTTACATGCATTAATATTGAGGGCTTGACATATTGTTCTGTCTTTTTTTTATTAGATACTGCCTATGTTCTCAATAAACTCTTGCCCCTCTATTTGAGAACCTAGCAGGATTCCCAGGATAGGAGTTTAATATTTTCTTGTTTATTGTGTGGGTCCCCACCCACTGAAATAATACCTGTGACAAGATACATACTTTCCTATTCCATAAAAGCATGCCCCAGTGTACCCTTTGCCACATATCCTCCTACCTCCAATGCCCTGCAGCAATAACCCTCCCTTGCCGTATTTGCTAAAAGAATGTTCCCACCATTTTAGTTTTAACCACAGACTTACAAGTACCCACAGTTCACCTGTTCCTTCCTCCAGCCTTACCCCAATTCCATGGATAGTCCAGCCCAAACCCCCCACCCTGCTCACCCTGACATTCCAGCACTGATGACCCCACTTACATTCCTGCCACAATATCACCGCCATCAACTGAAAAACCACCCCCTTCCACCTTATCATCAATTTTGCCCATATTGAGCATCAGCTCCCGGCCCTCTACTCCCTTTCTGTCTCCTGATAACCTATCTTACACACTCTAGGTCTGTGAGACTGCTCAATTTGCTTAGATCATATCAATGAGGTCATGTAATATTTGTCCTTTAGTGATTGGCTTGTTTCACTCAACGTAAGATTTTCAAGATTCATTCATGTTGTCCCATGTGTCAATGTTTTATTCCTTCTTACAGCTGAGTAATATTCCATTGTATGTGTATACCACAATTTGCCTATCCATCTGTTGATTGACACTTGGGCTGCTTCCAACTTTTGGCAGTTGTGAATAATGCCACTATGACCATTGGTGTATATATATCTGTTTGTATCCCTGTTTTCAATTATTCTGGGTATATACCCAGCAGTGGGATGCTGGAACATATGGCAGTTCTATAGTTAGCTTCCTGAGGAACCATCAAACTGTCCTCCACAATGGCTGCACCATTCTACATTCCCACCAGCAGTGGGTTATGGTTGCATTTCTTCCACATCCTCTAAAACACTTGTAGTTCTCTATTTTTTTATCGCCTCTAGTCTAATAGGTATAAGATGATATCTCACCTTAGTTTTGATTTGCATTTCCCTAATAGCTAGTGATATTGACCATCTTTTCATGTGCTTTTTAGCCATTTGCATTTCCTCTTTGTAAAAGTCTCTATTCAAATCTTTTGCCCATTTTTTAAGTGGGTTGTTTGTTTTTTTTATTTTCGAGATGTAGGATTTTTTTATATATGCTGGATATTAGGTTCTTTTCAGAAAAATGCTTACCAAATATTTTTTCCCATTGAGTAGGCTGCCTTTTCCCTTTCTTGACAAACTCTTTTGAAACACAAGCTTTTAATTTTGAGCAGTTTGCACTTAACTATTTTTTCTTTCATTGCTCATGCTTAGGGTGTAAAGCTTATGAAACCATTTCCTATTACAGGATCTTGTAGATGCTTTGCTATATTATCTTCTAGGAGCTTTATGGTTGGGTCTTATATTTAGATTTTTGGTCCATCTTGAGTTAATTTCAACACCACTTATTGAAGAGGCCATTCTGGCTCAGGTGATTAGGCTTGGTTGTCTTGTCAGATATCATTTGACCGTATATGCAAGGATCTATATCAGAACACTCAATTCAGTTTCAATAGTCAGTACGTCTATGGCTGTTCCAATACCATGCAGCTTTTTGCATGTGCCTGTTCCAATACCATGCAGCTTTTTGCATGTGTGTGTGGGTTTTTTTGTTTGTTTGTTTGGTATGGGGCCTGGGAATGAGCCCAGGACCTCGCTCGCAGGTGGGAATCCAGCACTCAACCACTGTGCCACATAAACTCTCCTGAATTGATTTTTTCATTTGTTTGCTTGTTGTTTGTTTCTTTATTATTAGGAGGCACTGGGGACCAAATCTGGGTCCTCCCATGTGTGAAGCAGAACTCAATAGCTTGAGCCACATCCACTCCCCAATACCATGCAGTTTTTACAACTGTTGCTTTGTAGTTAAGCTTTAAAATTTGGTAGCATGATTCCTCCAATTTCTTTTTTTTTTCTTTTTCAAAATGTTTTTGGTTATTTGGGGACCCTTGTCCTTCCAAATAAATTTCATAACTAGCTTTTCCAATTAATTAAAACTGCTGTTGTAATTTTTATTGGGATTGCATTGAATTTGTATATCAATTTGGGTAGGACAGACATCTTAATAATGTTTAGTCTTCCAATCCATGAACACGGATATTCTTCCATTAAATTGGTCTTCTTTGATTTCCTTTAACAATGTTGTGCTTTTTCTCTGTGTACAATCCCTTTAAATCTTTAGTTAAGCTTATTCCTAGCTATGTGATTCTTTTAGTTGCTATTGTAAATAGGATTTTTTAAATTTCCTCCTGAGATTACTTATTATTGATGTACAGAAATGCTGCTGATTTTTGTGTATTGATCTTATAACCCGCCACTTTACTGAACTCATTTATCAGCTCTAGAAGCTTTATTGTAGATTTTTCAGGGCTTTATATGTATAGGATCATGTCATCTGCAAATAGTGAAATTTTTACTTTGTCCTTTCTAATTTGGATGCCTTTTATTTCTTTTTCTTGCCTAAGTTCCCCAGCAAGTACTTCTAATGCAATGTTAAAAAAGAGTGGTGACAGTGGGCATCCTTGTCTTGTTCCAGACTTTAGAGGTAAAGCTTTTAGCATTTCACTACTGATTTTGATATTAGCTGTGGGTTTTTCATACATACCATTTACCATGTTGAAGAAGTTTCCTTGTATTGCTATCTTTTGAAGTTTTTTTTTTTAATCAAGAAAGGATGCTCTATTTTGTTAAATGCTTTTTCTGCAACAATAGAGATGATCATGTGATTTTTTTTCTTTTGATCTGTTAATGTGGTGTATTACATTGATTGATTTTCTTATGTTGAACCATCCTTGCATAGCAAGGATGAAACTCACTTGATCACGGTGCACAATTTGCTTGATGTGTTGTTGAATATTATTAGCAAGTATCTTGTTGAAGATTTTAGTATCCAGGTTCATTAGAGAGATTGGTCTGTGGTTTTCTTTTCCTGTGGAGTCTTTATGTAGAATTGGTATTAGGGTGATGCTGGTGTCATAGAATGAGTTAGGCAATGTTTCCTCCACTTTTGCCAATGTGGGCTGATTGTGTGTTTCTGGAAATTTGTCCCTTTCATCTAATTTATACATCTTCTTGGCATACAGTTTTTCGCAGTATCCTTTTATGATACTCTTTATTTCTATGGGATCAGTGGTGATATCTCCTCCCTTGTTTTTTATCTAATGTATTTGCATCTTCTCTCTTTTTTCTTTGTTGGTCTACCTAATGGTTTTTCAATTTTATTAATCTCAAAGATCCAGCTTTTGCTTTTGTTTATTTTTTCTATTTTTTAATGCTCAATTTCATTTAGCTGCTCTAATCTTTGTTATTTCCTTCTTTCTGCTCACTTTGGGACTAGTTTATTCCTCCAGGTATAGAGTTCAGTCTTTGGTTTTAGCTCCTTCTTGTTTTTTAATATAGGCATTTATGGCTATAAAGTTCCCTCTCAGCACTGCTTTTGGTGCATTCCATAGGTTTTGACATGTTATGTTCTCATTTTCATTCGTTTCAAGGTAGTGACTGATTTCTTTTGCAATTTCCTCCTTGACCCACTGATTGTATAAGCGTGTGTTGTTTAACTTCCATATCTTTGTGCCTATTCTGGTTCTCTGCCCCTTATTAAACTACTGCTTCATTCCATTGTGGTCAGAGAAATTGCTTTACATAGCTTCAATGTTTCTCAATTTCCTTGAGAGTTATTCTGTGACATATCATTTGGTTTATTATGGAGAATGATCCATGTGTGCTTGAAATGAATGTATACCCTGCTGTATTTGGGTGTAATGTTCTGTATATGTCTCTTAGGTCTATATCCTCTAATGTATTATTAAAGTTCTCTTTCTTTATTGACCCTCTGTTGAGATGTTCTGTCTATTGGTGAAAATGATGTATTAAAGTCCCCTACTATAATTGTACAGGCATCTATTTCTACACTTAGCTTTTCCAATGTTTGTCTCATGGGTTTTGGGGAATCCTGGTTAGGAGCATTAATGTTTATGATTATTCTTTCTTATTGATAGCTTGCCCCTTTTAAAGTCTATTTTGTCTGATATTAATATATCTATTCCCACCGTTTTTTGTTTTTTTGTTTTTGGTTATTGTTTGGATGTAAAATCGTTATCCAAGCATTCACTTGCAACCTCCTTGCATCCCTGGGTCTAAGGTGAGTTTCTTGTAGACAGCATATATCCATTCTGCCAATCTGTGTCTCCTGGTTGGAGAAATTTAATCCATTAACATTCAATTATTGTCAAGGCAGTGCTTATATTTCCATTTTTTCTTTATGTTTATATGTGTCATATTTTGTTTTCTTTTTCTTTTAATCTTTTTAGTTAGTCTTACTAATAATCTTCTTTTCCACACTCCCTTCCAACCCTCTCTTTTTCTGTTTTCTCCTTTCAACCTATAGAAATCCCTTAGTATTTCTTGAAGGGCATATTTCTTGTTAACACACTCTCTTAATTTCTGTTTATCTGTGAATATTTTGAACTCTCTCTCATTTTTGAATTCCAGCTTTGCTGGGTACAGAATTCTACTGGCAGGTTTTTTGTTTTGTTTTGTTTTAGCACCTTAACTAGCTCATACCACTGCCTTCTCACCTCCATGGTTTCAGATGAGAAATCAGCACTTACTTTTATCTTGTATGTGGTGGATCTCTTTTCTCTTGCTGCTTTCAGTGTTCTCTCTGTCTTGAGTGTTTGACAATTTGAAAAGTATATGTCTTGCAGTAGGCCTGTTTTTATGCTGTTCAGAGTACACTGTGCTTCCTGTACATGTATGTCCATGTCCCTCAAAAGAGTTGAGAAATTTTCAGCCATTATTTCTTTCAACATTCCATTTGCCCCCTTTCCCAACTTTTCTTCCTCTGAGATGCCTATAATGTGTATGTTTGTGTGTTTTAGTTGTCATTCAACTCCTTGAGTCCCTGCTGAATTTTTAATGTCTTTTTATCTATCCATTCTATTTTCTGTCCAGCTTTAGATATACTATCTTTGACATCACTCATTCTTTCCTTTGCCTGTTTATATCTGCTGTTTTGTGCTTCCAGCATATATTTAATTTCTTGCATTATGCCATTCATCACCATCAGGTCTGTTATCTTTTTATGTATGTTATGATTTCTTCTGTATGTTCCCCCAGTTTCTTCTTAATATTCTTTATCTCTTCCTTCACTTCATTATTTCATGATATTTGTTTGGACATCCTTGATTAGTTGTTCCATGTTCTGCATCTCCTATTGTTTTTAAGTTTGTTCATTAGACTGGGCCATGTCCTCCTGTTTCTTAGTATGGCTTTTAATTTTTTGCTGGTGTCTAGGCATCTGTTTACCTTGATGGGCTTACTCAGATGGTTAGCTTTGTTTGTACACTAGGGTTTTATTTTCTTTTATTTTGTGTTAAGGTTCCTGTTTGACACTTGGTTCTACTTATTTTTTATCTTTGTTTTTGTCTATGTTCCCTTGAAAAAAATATTAAGACCATAGAAAACAGAAGAGAGAAGGGAGAAAGAATAAAGATAGGAAAGGAACCATGAAAGAGCCAAGAAAAAAATAAATAATAAGAGTGAAAAATTGTAAAAATACTAAGGAATAAGAATAAAAAAGGTGGGATTAAAAAAAATGAAAGAAGAAAAAAGTAGAATAACATATAGACCAGTAAGATGAGAAGAGAAGGGAAAAATATAGAAGACCACACAAGAGAAGGTGGAATTAAAGAAAAATAATGGAAGAGGGAAACATGAAAGGAAGAAAAGATAAAGCAACTAAGAACAAAAAATAAGGGAAAGAAAAAAGGAAACAAAGAAAGAGAAAAAACAAAAAAACAAAAACAACCCAGGGAAAACAAGCTAACCTCTTAGGCCCCTAAGAATAGTCTGAGGCTGCTGGTGCCCATCAATCAATCACTTTGCAGCCCACCCTCCACAGGTAATGTATCCAGTTTTAGAGAATAAAATAAGGAATAAAAAAATAAAATACATGATAATAAAAAATATATAAAATAACAGAGCAAAATTCTTCAATGAAAAAATCTCAGTCTATAAATTCCTGTCACAAGATGCCAGCTGGGTGCCTGACATCCTGTTGGATCACTCACTGGATCCCTTCTCTTAAGAGGTACCAGGAATTGTACCAGGGACCTAGTATATGTGAGGTAAATACTCCTCCACTGAGCTACACCCACTCCACAGGTTAGATAGGCTTCTGAAAGCTTACCTGGCTTTCTCCACCTTCTTTTCCCCTCAGGGGAGTTGGGTTTCTAACAGTTTATCAACACTCTCTCTCCTGGTTTCCTTCTCTCCTGGGCTGGTTAGGGGGCTGTTTCCATCTACCGCCTCACTGAGGTAGCTCCTCTCTCTCCCAGG
>PVKH010016151.1:0-15825 GCA_004027955.1 Chaetophractus vellerosus
GACGAGCTGGGAAATTCTCTCCGAATGTTGAAATCAGTTCCCTTTTATAAGCAGTCAACTGAATGGATAACAGCGTCATCCATTCTTCATCCAATCTTGCTGATTGATGCAGATGCAATTAGCCCCAGGCTTGCTGGACCCAACAGCTGGGCACAATTACCTGGCCGAGTTGACACATTAGCCTAGCCATCACAGGCAAAATACTTAAAAGCCACTTCACAAAAGGATTTTCCAACTGTTCAATAAATATATGAAAAGATAACCTAGTTGGTAATCAGGGAAATGCAAATTAAAGCCCCAGTTATATAATACTGTATTCCCACCAGAATGGCTAAAATTAAATAATAACAACAATAATAAATTTTTGCAAAGAAGTCACTCATGTGGTCCTGGCAGGGGTGTAAATTGAAACAATTATTATGGAAAGCAGAATAGACACATACACCATAACCCAGTAATTCCATCCCTGGGTACATACTCAACATAAATGTGTATATATTCTTCAAAGGCATATACAAAAATGTTTAGAGCAGCATAATTTCTATAAGCCCCAATCTAGAAATATTGCAAATTTCCATTAGCATTAAAATAAATCATGACATATTTATACAATAGAATAATACACAGTCTTTAAAATGGATCCAGTATTTGGACCACCTTGGAAGAAATCTCACAAACATAATGTTGAGCAAAATGGACACAAATGAATATAGACTGCTTGATTCCATTTATATAAAGTTCAGAAACAGACAGAATAAATCTATGGCGACAGAAGAGCATTTACCTTGAGGTGGGAGGTAGGGGAATGTGTGGGAAGGTATCGGAGGAGGCTTCAGAGTTTTTGGTGATATTTTACTTATTGGTCTGGGTGTGTTCACTTTGTATGTCTGCTTATGATTGTATGTTTATGATTTGTGCAGTTTAGGTATATTTCAATAAAAAGGGTTTGCTTTAAAAAGGTGGGAGAAGAACATCACTGCAGCTCTCACTGTTCCCTCAATACTTCAAATACTGTACAAGGCAGGAAGCCAGTGGTCCCAGTGAGAATGCATTTCAATTGGCTACTAAATATCAGGGGTGCTTAATTTCTTTCTATCTTAGATTCAAATACCTATATAAATACAACAGAATGTCTTCCTTCATGTTGGATTGTTTTACTCACTTCCTGGGAAGAGCGCACTCCACTTTGGAGACCATTGGTATAAATAAGAGATCCGTGGACTTGAGCAGGCATTCCAGGAAAGGTCCACGGGGTCTAGTCTTTCTCACTTCATTCCTCAATTTGTGTTAAGACAAGTGTTCTTCTTTGATCCATCTCCCTCTTGGATGTTGCACCAGAAGCAGAGGTCTACCATTAATTGACTCATGATCTTATCACACTTACTGAGCAAAGTTTTATAGCATAAAGAATTAAAATATTCTTGTGGTTTTTTTTTAATTTATTTTTTTCAATTATTAATAGAGAACTTCCATTAAATGCTAATGTTTAATTGAATCTGTCTTTCTCCTCTATTTTATCTTCTGAATCACTAATCACTCGTGACATCAGATAACTCAGAGCTCAGGATAATATTACAAGCACTGTAACTCAGTCTTCATTATGGATTTTAAAGTATTTATCAACCAGCCTGGTGAACAAACTTCCATTTGCAATTTTGCTTATAAGGGTGAATATGTTTCAAGGATCTAACCGGCCTAAAAAGAAATCTTTTGAAAAAACCAAGGAATTTCTTGAGTAATTGAATTTTAGAAACATTATATAACAAAAAATTTAAAAACCTAAAGGCATGGGAGGGGCTGCCATATGAAGTTGAGGTAAGTAATTAACAGTCTTCAATCTTGAATGAAGATGACTAACAAAGTCTGGAACAAAATGGGTAGGTTATAACTGATAATTTTTCCAAATCCTAGGGTAATATAAAGTCATTGTGGTATTAAAAGTAATCTGCATTATTATATATTATATTAATTTGGGGCCAACGCTCTAAGTCCAGTCATTTTGAAAATTTTTCAACAGTGTTATTATTTACTAACTGGTTATGTTCCATGCCTCACACTTCTATCATATGTCCATCTACAGATTACAGGACATTGTGGGGAAACTCCAAAACATACTCCAACATTTACAGGTGAAAATGATTCCCTGTCTAGCTTGGTACAGCCACGAAATACCATTTCCTTCTTGAGTGATTCTAGTGATGCTACTGAGTTGAAGCATAGCGCAGGAAAGTAACCGAATTCAAAGTATGCTAAAAGTTAGCAAAAATGTCTCAAATAACAGGGCAAAGTAACGAAATAATTATAGGAAACTATGTTTTGGCCCTTTTTGAGAAATTCGATTATTTGTGGAGAGATCCTGAAACTTGTAATGTCTTTCCTAAATTTCTCTTCCTCTTCAGGCAATGAACCTCAGATACCCCATAATTAGTATACCACATTTCTTTTAAGCAAAAAATTGGTATCCCTTTCCACAAATATTACTCAATATAACTTCGGACATGTTTTAATGGTGGTTATAACATTAGGTTTTTTCATCTTCCAAAGAAAAACAATTTTCTTTAATTTCCCTTAGATGGATTTTGTAGAGTTGACTGATTTCCTGAAAATTTTCGGGTAAAATTCTATGCATGTGCTAAAAGAGGGCAACAGTTTTTGAAATGGTGATTTAATTTGGTTTATGCACTATTAACTTAGAAAGCAACATACTTATTTATGTAGGCTTTTTTATAAAGAATTAAAGAAGCCAATGAACTGATGATTTCACAGACAAATATTAGGGTTTTTCTTTTTCTTTTCTTTTCTTTTTGTAGGCAGAGAGTCTTAATCTACATGAATTATTTTTTACATTTTTATGATATAGGTTTCTCTTACAAGCTATGGAGCTCTTTTTGTTGTTCCTTTTATTAAATTTGTTTATGGTGCCCTTTTCATAAAGAAAACTTAAAAATCATTTTTTGAGTATTTTACAAATATCTTGAAATTGTGAGAATTCCTCAAATATTTATGTATTTAATTTTATTATATACTTTAAAAGTTTTTCTTGTTTTAACTGTAATAGTTACTATAATTTTCGCTGCTTTTTTTTCCTTCCCAAGGAGACTGCAATCTTTTGACAATGTCTACACTGTTGCTCTTTAATTCCCCTTCTTGACATCGTCTCTCCTATATGTTTAATAGGCATCTAAAACCTGATGGGGGGGTGCGGCTGTAGCCCAGTGGATAGGGTGCCGGTTCACCACATGGGAGGCCCCGGGTTTGGTTCCCGGGGCTTCTCCGAGCAGGCAGACTGCCTTGAGAGGGCAAGCTGCCGTGGACGGGGCAAAAAGCCGCCACAGGCAGGGCAAGTCGCCCACGAACAGAGCAGAGCCTCCCGCGAGCGGGGCAAGCCGCCTGCGCGGTGAGGTGACTCGGCGCATTGCCGCAACGGGGAGACAAAGCAGACACAGAATAACACAAAAATGAACACAGCAAGAACAAGCAGTGGGGGGAGGGTATGTAAAAATAAAATAAACTAAAATAAAACCTGATGGGCCCAATTCTGAACTCTTGATCTCCAAGTCCAGCCATAATTCTGATCCTCCTTTTCTAGTTTAATGAAAGGTCACTTCATGCTACCAGTTTTGAAGAAAAAAAATTATTAACTTATTCTGTCTCTCACATTTAATGCAGCAGCATAGCCTATCGGTTCTCTCTTCAAAATATGTTCTCTCTTACCACCTTTCACCACCTCTACTGCTACAACTGCCCCCACAAACAAGTCAGCATCGTCCCTCACCAAGATTGTCACAATTGCTTCCTCTCTGGGCTTTTTATATTCATCCTTTTGCAGCTATATTTTATTTTTAACACAGCAGATAAATTAATCCTAAAAGTGTTAGACTCCCATCATTCTCCTGTGCAAAACCCTCCAATGGCTTACCATCTCATGCAGAGGAAAAACCAATGTCTCTACCAAGTCCCTTGTGTGTCTCCTGCTTTGCCCACCGCCCCCAGCTCTCTGACCCCCGGTACTACTGTGCTCCCCACTCATTCAGCTCCAGCCACACCCACCTCCTTCCTGATTCTCCAATAGGCCGAGGATGCCCTGTCTCAGCCTATTCATGCTTCCTCCTCCCTCATCTGTGATGTTCTGCCCTAAATATCAAATGGCTCACTTCCACTTTCTTTGGGTCTCTTCTCAGATCGAATCCTTCAGGCTACTAAAACATTTAATTTTATACAAACCTAAAATCTAGAGTTACAAGAAGACTCACAATGGAACTGTGGTTTTTCCAATTTTTATTTCCTGACCTTCAGGTTGTCCAAATTGGGAAAAGTGGATTCTGCAGTTAACGCTACACACGTAATTGCCTGACTCCCACTTCAGCTAAAAAGAGCTGTGTTTGAAAGAGGGTCTCACCAATATAATACTAAAGTTAAAATAATGAACCTAAGACTCTGTTAACAATAGCCATAGGAGTTATTGATGGTATAGCAACTAATAGGCTTATTTAATTTTCTCTTTCTATATCACCTTAAAACACTCTGCTCAACATTTATGTTTAAACATTATCTCAGGAATGAATTATTTATATTCAGTACAATAAATTTTAGTCTTCTGTAATATTTTTAATTAAAAAAATACATGCATGAGAAAATACAATGCCATAAACAAAATAGGACTATTGCCTAGAATAAGATTTTTTCTTACTTGGGTAAACATATATAAAATGTTTATTTCTTGTACTGTAAAGACTTTTAAGCACAATCACACAGTCCTAATTTCCAGATACAGAAGACTATTTTATGTACTAAACATTTTACTTATAACATTGGAATTTCAAATGTAAAATAATATGTACCCATTTTTAGGCATAATTATGTTTTCTCAAAACAATTTAATTGACTCTATTCATTTACAAATGAGTTTTGGGTCCATCTACAAAATTATTTTTCAATTTACGGCAATATTTGATGCTATATTTTGTTCTTACTAGTATTATATGATTTGTTCCAAAGCTAGAAACAAATATATTTGCTATACATTTGAGAGATTAAAGCTGCTTGAGGCAATGATGAGAATACTTTTCAAATTACTGAGTGCTTTCTAATATTGCAGACTGAAATATTTTCCTTCCCTCAAGCTCCTTTCAAGATCCTTAAATGTTAGCAATTTTTTATCCCTCTGGCTCAGCAGTATATCAATTCAGCAAAGGATTAATAAATAATCTTTAAAATGTGGTTTTTGAGATGAGTCTAGGCTGAGGAAAAATATTTTACTAGACCTTTTCTGCCTTTGTAAATGGTCGGGAGCTACTAGAGAACATACATCTGGGAGTCAAGACATTTGATTCAATCAGCAAGCCATTTTGGATGAATTTTCAAACAAGTCAAGACCTTCATTACAGGACAATTCCATTACTTTTCACATTCTGTAGGTGAAGAATAACCTGCTTTTGACAACAGGAGGTGTCCTGAAACCGCATTAGGATCTGTAATTAAATAAGAAAATGTTTGTGGCTATTTATTGAACAGAATTAATTGTGGAAGCTTGAGGATGTGAAGAAAAATGAGCCAACTGTACATTTCTATTTCTTTGAGAAGCAGTGTGTGTGATATGGTGAGAAAAGTAAAGGCTCTGGAGATAGACAAAGAAGTAAGTGTCTAGACTTGAACATTTAGCAGATTAGCACTTTTATTATCTTGTACAAAACCAAATATTACCATTACTATATTACTTCTACCACTACTATTACTAGAACTAGCTATGCTTTAACTTTCCCAGAGACACAGGAAAGATCTTAACTTCTTTAAATCTCAGGTGTTAATTTATTTTCCCCAACTGAAAAACAGGAAAAGCAAATCCTACATTTAGGGTTACTGGAAGAATTTGAGTTAATACATATAAAGACTTTGGCATTTAGTAGGAATTCAAACATTGAGTCATATTGTGTGTTAATGATTGATATTAAGACACTTATGAATAGTTCTCAAAACTGAAAGTACTGAATTTGGCCTAAATCTAATTGGAATAAGATCAATCAGTAAGATTTTTTTTACATGATCTCATAACTTTCTGAAATCCAAGTAGCTAACCTAGAATTTAAGGCAACTTCTGAATCTAATGTAGTTTCCTAAAGATTATCAAAGGGGACCATTAGTACATACTTGACTATCAATATATACTTGTTGAATAAAATTGATTGAGTCCATATCAACAACTGAAAATGCTTAAGACTTTTAATATGTTTTAAACGAATATATTGAATCTCTAAAATTGCAGGAAATCTCCTGGAGAAGGGACATGATTTGGAGAAGAAAATATTTACTGTATACCTTCTATGTTCCAGGCAACCAACAAAGCATGTTATATACATCAATTACCTTAGAATAGATTTATTGAGAAGAGTCAATGCTAATATAGCAGTATAAAGTGGTTTTTATTTTTTCAACATCGCTGTGTTGAACAGTCCTTTCACAGTTGGCAGACTGATCACAGAACATCTTTGGAATGCATCCACCTCACAGTCCTCTCCCTTGACTGTACCCCAATCCACTTGCACCATTTATTTTCAATCACTTTCTATTATTAAAACAGTCACTATTGTTTTCCTACTCATTCCACCCAGAAGGCTTGTAGGTTTGGAACTGAGGTGGGAGGCTGTGGTTCCCACATCCTTATTCCACCCTCTCCCTATCGTGTACATTTCTAGGAAAGTTGTGGAGGGGGAGGATGGGTAGAGTAAACAGAGACCTGCTTGGATGACTGCCCAAGAAAACTGTGTTACTCTCTTTGCTCAGCCATAACTGCTGGTGCTAACTGCTCACCTTGCTCATGGTCTTTGGGCTTGATGTTGACATATGGGGCCCACTAGGGGAAAGGCCCACTCCCACACAACTGGCCCAGTCATTGACAATCCTCTGAAATAAGCATGTTTTTGACCCGCTCTCCTGTGCACCTGGTAAAATCATGGCTGCATGTATTATTCACCCTCTGTACTGGAGACACTTGTAAGTCAAGCTATTGAGATAGCATTGTTTTCTCTCTTCCCTCTCCCCACTATTCTGTAAATTCCAGCAAAACATTTATCTCTAATGTTCTTTTGCCCTGCTCTGATAGCACAGATTGAAACTTGAAGACATCATGTTGAATGAAATAAGCTGGACACAAAAAGACAAATATTACATGATCTCACTGATATGAAATACCTAGAACAAGCAAATGTAATAGAGGCAGATAGTAGATTACAGGTTAGCAGGGGCCAGGGGTAAGGGACATGGGGTGTTATTGATTAAGGGGTACAGAGTTTCTGTTTGAGGGGATGATAATGTTTGAAAATGGTTAAAATAGGAAATTTTGAGTTGTATATATATATACACACATATATACTAAAATAAAATGTTTAAAGATAGTCATCTAAATAAAACAAAATGTAAGTCCCAAATTTTGCTAGCACCCCAAACTTATATAGAATTCTCTTTGAGCCTCTTACCTTGGCTTTCAAGAGAGGAAACATGTCGCCTACTGGAATGGTTTACAGGCAGAAGGAATAGCTTCTTTACATGAATACTGCACTGCTACGTTGGCTATAATCTTCTCTTTACCTTCATTTGTATAAGCAAAGGCTTGTGGTGGTAATAATACCAGGAAGCCCTAACAGGTAGAGATTCTCTAAACTTGGGACATAAACTTCTCAACTGTGGGTCTTACTCACTTATTCTAGATGTATTTTCTTAAGAGCAATATTTACATGTCAGTATGTTTTTAGAAAGAATATGTGTAGTTTTGTAGTAAAATTGGATCTGAATTTGAATCTCTGCTCTGCCCTCTATTAATCTTAAGCACACTTATTATTAGTTTTGAGCCTTAATTTAACAAAGTTATAAAATGTGAATAGTAATAACTTCCAACAGATTACGAAAGGAATTAGAGATTATGTATCTTCTATAAATAACTTATGGCAATGTATAACAAATAAGAGACACTCAGTAAAGTTATTATTTTCTCCATTTAGAGGTTAGAAAACTGACGGAGAGATTGCATATCTTTCTTAAGATTATTGAAAGTAACAGACAGTATTTGAATTCAGATCTGTCTGATGTTAAGCCAATGTGTTTTCCAATGACACATGTCACATCTACATCTTACTATTACTTAATAGTAAGAAAAATTAATCATTTGACTTGTTTTCCTTAAATGCACAATAGAAACTTCAAATTAGAAATGAAATTTTGCATTTTTAAGAAGCATTTAGGACAATTTTCAAATATTCAGTGCCATACCCCAAATTAGAAACAGTGATAAAGATATGGTAAAAACAAAACAAAAACCACAAGAATCAATGTAAATTAGACTGAGGAATGAGGTTGATACACAGAACAAACTGCCATAAAGAGAAGGCCTATCTACTTGACAATGGTGGGTCATTGATTCTTTTCCCCCAATATCTCTACAAAAACACCCATAGAAGACAGTTTGGGGGTTCCTCAGGAAGCTAAATATAGAACTACCATAAGATTTGGCAATCCCTCAAGTAGGAATATATCCAGAAGAACTTAAAACACTGATGAGAGCAAACATTTGCATACTAATGTTCCTAGCAGCATTATTCACAATTGCCAAAAGATGGAAACAACCCAAGTGTCCATCAACCAAGGAATGGATAAACAAAATGTGGTGTATACATACGATGGAATACTATGCTATTGTAAGAAGAAATGAAATTGGGACACATATGATAACATGGGTGAACTTTGAAGTCATTATGCTGAGTGAAATAAGCTGGACACAAAAGGGCTAGGACTAATATTGTGTGGTCTTACTCATGTGAACACAATACAAAGAATAAACACATGAAGTTTAATCCTAGAGTATAGGTTATTAGGAGATGAGATGAGGGCTGAGAAGGGGTACTGTTGTCGAATTAGCTTGACTGTCAAAGTGTAGAAATGGGTAGAGCCTATGGGAATACATTATAGTGATTAAAACTAACATGACCTGTTAAAAATGGGACTGTAGCAGAAACGGGTAGTTAGGGATGTAACTGTCAATTGAAAAAAGCTAGAGAATAATCTAGGGACTTAACATAGTGATCACATTGGTGGATGAGGATTGTGTTTTATGTGCATTCTGCACATTGTGCATGATGGTTTTGCAAGTTCACAACTTCCCTAATATATGTGTGTGTGAGATATATATATATATCCCATGGAAAATCACATTCAATTACACAATTCAGAATCCAAAAGATAAACACCAATTGTTCAGGTAAAGCACAACATTGTATTTATCTTTGGATGAGAAAGTATCTCGCTTGAGGATACTTAAGGGAGAGTATGCTGAGCAAAGGAATTAATGAAGAGCTCAAGTACATCTGTATAGTAATAAACAGAATTCCTCAATAAAAGCTAATGACACTACACCAAAGGGAAATTGTGATGTGCCAAAAATATTCATGTGTGCAGGTGTGATAGGTTGGTTTTTTCCTATAATAAACTAGAAAGTACCTCTGGTAGAAAGATCCCTTACCTTGAACCTATGGACCTACCTTCAGCTCCAAGGGAGACCTATGAATCTCTGAAATTGTGTGCAATATTTTACATGTGAGTACAAATGTGTAATATTCTTGGGTGTTCAACCTATTTTCATCATAAAACTAAAAACTAAAATAAAATAAAGAAAAATCTCCACAAAAGTATTTTGTTCTACAATATTGGATGCATATTCTATCAGAAATTCCTTCATAAAATCTTTTTTCTTACTCTGATGCTTATCTATAATATGTAGTGCTGACTTTGAGATTAAGAACACTACAAAATACTTAGAGAACAACTCTTTATTGGTTGCTAGTTAAATGTATACCTTTGCTGTTAAACAGGGGAATTTATAAAGGATATGTGGCTCTTGGGAGGTCATCCTGCCCCAGTTTGAAGCTAAATGCAATTATATAAATTTTTTAGAATTTGTAGAAATTCTTACAGAACAGATCTTGGCATCATCTTTAAAACCTGGATTTATGTACCTTAATTTAATCATTATCTGTCATTACAAATTTGAGGGCACAGATCCAAGTTTTAGCGCCAAAAACTTTGCCAAAATGGTTTCTGCCACAAACACTGATTGCACAGAAAATAAAGTTTAAAAATCCTTCAAAAATTATTCAATATTATTCTCATGTTAGTAAAAATTAATGAGAAAATTTGAAATTTTTGTCTTATCAAAGCTGCTCTTATTATCTGCCTTAAAACCTGATACTGTTTTGAATAACAAATGCTTTAAAATGTGCATACTTATATTTTTAAAATCTCTAATTGTCAAGGAGCTTATCACACTGCTTATTTCTTCCATCATTTACACTCAAACTAATTTCAAGATATTAATTCACTTTTTCATGAGTAAAATTTCATCTATAATACACATATTGCAACATAATATTTGTATTAAAAAAAGGAAAATAAACAGAAAAGAAGCTTTGGTGAGGCATTTTCAGCCTGTTAATATAATAACGCTATTCTTTTTCTAAAAAGGCTAGGACTGGGGCCGGCTCGATAGCCCAGTGGATAGGGCACCGGCATACCACATGGGAGGCCCCGGGTTCGATTCCTGGGGGCCTCTCCTAGCGGGCAGACCGCCTTGAGAATGGCAAGCCGCCATGGGCGGGCCGGAGCCGCCGTGGGCAGGGCAAGAAGCTGCCAGGGACAGGGCAAGAGCCGCCACGGGCAGGGCAGGTCGCCCACGGATGGAGCGCAGCCAGCCACCTGCGAACTGAAAGCCGGCCGTGAACGGACGCAGAGACCGCCCACAAGCAGGGAAAGCCGCGCCTGCGCAGTGAACACTCTCGGCAGGGGGGGGGGGGGGAGGGGAAGGGGAGATATGTAATAAAATAAATAAATCTTAAAAAAAAATAAAATAAAAATAAAAAGGCTAGGACTGTTAAAGATTTTTAAGCTAGTAACTTCAGAAACGAATTTACCCTCTAGAAATATCAGAACTGATTTAAAACTTTTCTTAAATTCAAGGTGCTTGCCTTGATTACTTTTTCTTTCTACTTTATCAGCTGTAAAATATTAAACTCAATTTAGATTTAGGAAGTAATCAGCTACGTTAATCATCTCTGAGGGAAAATACATTGGAAGTTTTAATCTGCAGATATTTTAAAACTTGCAAAGAAAGTAATAAAATCATATGTTTCATCAGTGGAATACATACACTCAATACTAATATTTCAAAGATGAGAAAGAAGTTAAAATTTTATTGAAATCAACATACCAGCTAAATTATTACCTACTATAGAGGTAGCAGTACATTCCTGATATATCATTTTAAAAATGTAACAGCCTTTAACAGTTTAATTAGATAATATTGATTATGCTGAAGCAACTTCCATGTAACCTAATAACGAATTTCATTCCAATCTATTGGCAATTACTGTAGATTTGTCAGTATCTCTCAGAAACCCTTATTGCCAGAGAATATATAATATTAGAAGTTGACCTTTGATCATTTAATCCTGTTTCCTTATTTTAGAGATGAAGAAATTGAAAATAACATGAACACTTGAATTATTTCAGAGATCTGAGATCTGCTCCAAGGATCCTTCTGACAATCATTAGAATTAGAAGGTTTTGTTATCTCCTAAAGTGTCTGGTTTCAGATTCGAGATAATAATGCTTTTCTTGCCAAACAAGAAATGCCATAAAGATTAAATGAGATGATACGTACAGAAGTGCTTCATAAGTGATGACATTCTTGTATTGTGAGTTATGGAACACTATAAAGGAATATCCCTGCTACAGTCTGCTGTTTGCATATATACACACAACTAAGAGAACTCAGGGCACATGCTCTGATGAATCCTGTGGTACTTGGGAAGACAACATCGTAGTTTGTACCTATTTATCACCTTTGGTCTGGGCCCTCCCAGGAGTCATGAGAACCACTCTCGAAGGTGCAAGAGAGGAAAACCTCCAATAAGTAAGAGATGGAGAATATTTATCTTGCTTTAGAACTTAGGGAGATTAAGGATTATTCTATCCTTTTGTCTCTCCAGAGCCCTGAAACTCTGGAAGCTATGTTTCCCAGAATCTCTTTTCAGCAGGGTTCAATTTAGGTTCCACAATTGAGAATTACCATGCAGTATTGGGAAGAGGAAAGTGAATCAGAACCGTTTTTCTCTGGCTGCAGTACTCAGTGTGTGGGCAAAAAGATAGGTAGGGCATTTTTCCAGTGATTTCAAATTGTTTGTGAATCACCTGCCTCAGTGCTGCAGGCAGCTGATATATCTGGGATGGATGGGATCATAATCCATAAGGCTAATGATTTTAAATGGATCCAAAGGCAAGGGAAAAATTTGCAGCTGATACAAAGCCCCACTTTTATAGTCACTTTTCTCTGGATATGGTTTTGATTTTTTTGTGCACAATATGTCTGGCAGTAAAGACCATTGATGGGTTGTTTGAATGCCTTTTTCAGAATAATGATATTCTATCTGTATTTCTTCTGGTGAAGAAATTCACACTGTGGAGCAAGATCTTATATGGTGTGTCATGGGGACATGGCTCAGGTACAACAGAAACTTTCAGCAAATGATCCCTTTATTAATTTTGCAACACAAAGGGTCCAAAAGAGCAGGGGACAACAGCCCATCATGGCCAGTCTCCCAGGGAGTCCAACAGCTAAGGTCAGGGTTGGGGATAGCAGCTCCAAATGCCACACTTCACATTGATGAGGAAAGACAAATCTGTAGTGGTTGAGTATTTATCCACCCCAGAGGGAGGGGTCCCTGCCACTGAGAGTTCTCACCCTGATAAGCAGCTGGGGCTGCTTGTTCCTGGTTTCTGGGTTTAAGGTATGGAAAGGTTTTTTCATTAGATCTGACACCTTCCCCAGGCTGCAGAATGGAAACATCTGCACACTGTAGAAAAGAAGGCTGGCGGTAGGCAAGGGCTAGGATATGGCTGCTAAGTGTTTCTATAACTTTCCCAGCACACAACATATACCATATCACCCAGAATCAGTGGGCCTGAGAGATTGGTATAATGCAGATTAAAGAAAGTAGCTGGACTGAGGGGTGGAATTGGGGATGACTCCTCTCATTACTACCCAGACTCTCACTTACAAAAGTTTTCTTCCTCACCTTCACAATTTTGGGCTCTGAAGATTTTGATATCCCATTTTTGAAGAGATGAACATTTTCCCCAGGGGATATAACGTTATTGTTATGTTGTTCATACTGGAATGTGTATATAGGTTTCTGCTGGCACTGCAGCACATTTCCTATCTGTATCTATGGTCTTCCGTAAATTAGAGGAAAGAGATATTTATAAACTACATTTCCAAGACTCTCTTTCCAGAGCTCCCATCAAAAAGAGGAATTTGTGTGAGGTTTGATGTTGGAAAAGAAGCAAAAGCCATCATTGCTTCAGGGGCACATGATCTTGACAGAAGTTAAAGCCTTTCCCAGTGGCTTCCAGTCATCCTCATGAGAATGACCTACTTCTCAGCTGAAGACAGTTGAGATCACTGTTGGCCATTGCCTGCAATTTTGTTATTTCCTGAAAATTAGTGATGTCTTTCCCTAGTCTTTGTTTTTTAATCTCCTCTAATGTTTGTGTATGCATCTCTGTTGCTCTATTACATCTTTTCCTCTTTTCTTTACAAAACCCTGACTGACAGTATCTCACTTTGCTTAGATATATATGAGAATTTCTTTATTAATTACCTATTAATGCATCCAGAGACTTAGTGGCTTAAAATAACGATTGGATCACATCATAAATCAATTAAAGAAATATATCTGGAGAAGCAGCAATCATTTGGAAACAAAATAGTACACTTCTAAGTAACCTATTGGTCAAAGAAGATATTAGAAGGGAAATTAGAAAGTATTCTTATCTACTGAAAATGAAAACATAACATATATAAATTTATGAGATGCAAATAAAGCACTACTTAAATTTATAAACGAAAACCCTATAATTGAAATCAGTGACTTACCCTTCCATCTTAATACATTAAAAAATGAAGAGCAAAGTAATCCAAACTAAACAGTAGAGGAAACAAAAAAATTAAGATCAGAAATCAATAAGGTCAAAAACTGAAAAACAATAGAAAAAAATCAATAAAACAAAAATTTACAGTGGTTGGAACAGCATGATATTGGCAAAAGCATAAACATATTGACTAATGGAATAAACATGATTGTTCAGAAATAGACCTGCACATCTACAGCCAACTGATATTCCACAAGGCTGGGAGAACTGGGTATCCATATCTAAAATAATAAAAAAACGATCCGTATCTTACACCTTATGCAAAAATTAACTCAAAATGGACCAAAGTCCTAAATATAAGAGCCAGGACCACAAAGCCCTTAAAGGATAATATAGGGAAGCATCTATGACATCTTGTGATAGGCAGTGGTTTCATAAACTGTATACCTAAAGCGTGAGCAATGAAAAAAACATATGAATGGGACCTCCTCAAAATTAAAAACGTTTGTGCTTCAAAGGAGTTTGTCAAAAAAGTGAGAAGACAGCCTACTCAATGGGAGAAAATATTTGGGAACTACCTATCTGATAAGGGTCTAGCATCCAGCATATATAAAGAAACCATACAACTTACTAATAAAAAGACAAACAGCCCATTTAAAAAATGGACAAGAGACTTGAATAGACACTTTTCCAGAAAGGAAATACAGATTGCTAAAAAGCACATACAAAGATACTCAACATCACAAGGAAAATGCAATTAAAACTACAATGAGATGTCATTCACCTCTACTAGATTGACTGCTGTTAAAAGAAATAGAAAACTACGAGTGTTGGACAGGATGTGGAGAAATAGGAACACTCATTCACTTCTGGTGGGAATGTCGCTGCTGTGGAGGACAGTTTGGCAGTTCCTTAGGAAGCTAATCATAGCATTGCCATATGATCCAGCAATCCCACCACTAGGTATATACTCAGAAGAACTGAAAGCAGGGACACAAACAGATATATGGACACCAATGTTCATAGTGGCATTATTTGAATTACAAACAGATGGAAGCAACCCAGATGTCCATCAACCAGTGAATGGATAAACAAAATGTGGTATGTATATACAATGGAATATTATTCAATTTTAAGAGGGAGTAAAGTATTGGCACATGTGACAATATGGATGAACCTCGAGGACCTTATGTTGAATGAAATAAGCCAGACACAAAAGTACAGATATTGTATGATCTCACTGATATGAACTAAAGGTAGTGAGCAGAATCATGGAAGTAGAATCTGTAAGATCCGTTACCAGGAGATAGAAGAGGAGGAAAGACTGGTGACTGATGCTTAATCTGTGCAGAATTTATAATTAGGTTGATTGTAACAGTTTGGAAATGATCTGAAATGATGGTGGTGCAGTGATATGAGTGTAATTAACAGCACTGACATATGAGTGTGAACGTGGTTAAAAGGGGAAGTTCGGGTCCATCCATGATGCTAGAAAGGAAGCAAGAGGATAAAACTGGCGACTGTATAACTCAGTGAACTTTTGGGTGGCAAGAATTGTGGTTAAGAATGCAGATATAGGAATGTTCTTTCAGGACCTATAACAAAGGTTTATCACTTGTACAGGGTGTGGATAGTACGGTGATATATGGGGACAAATGCACCTAAAGCCTACTTGCATGGGATATGAATGTAATCATGTTGTCAGAGGTATGGTTTCTAGACAGATAGAGGCCCCTCATAGTAGCTAACAAAAATATTAATCTTCCATCCTGGGGAAGTCCTGCTACTTTCTGAAATAAAATGGCAAAAATCTCTGGAATATATAATTTGTGCCTAACAAAAGAAAAGAGGCCA
>PVKH010016152.1:0-15832 GCA_004027955.1 Chaetophractus vellerosus
GACTGGATATGGGAAAAGAAAAAATGTCTCCTAGGGGACATGTGGTATTGGACTTGAAGCCTTTCGACAGCAGGAAGTGTCTTCCACGATGCTGAAACACATTGTCTAGCACCCAGTCGTTGCTCTATAGATCTGATTGATTGGATGGATGGATGGATGTCCAGGTCCAGAGTAAAAAAAAATTCAGGGGCCGGCCGCATAGCCCAGTGGATAGGGCACTGGTATACCACATGGGAGGCCCCGGGTTTGGTTCCCGGGGACCTCTCCTAGCAGGCAGACCGCCTTGAGAATGGCAAGCCGCCATGGGTCGGCAGAGCGGCCGTGGGCAGGGCAAAAAGCTGCCACGGACAGGGCAAAGCCGCCAACGGCAGGGCAGGTCACCCGCGAATGGAGCGCAGCCAGCCACCCGCGAACTGAAGCAGAGCCAGCCATGAATGGAAGCAGAAGCTGCCCACAAGCGGGGCAAAGCCGCTTACGTGGTGACCGGTCTCGGCGCGTCGCCGCAACGGGGGGAAACAAAGCAGACAGAGGGGAACACAAGAATGGACACACAGCAAGAGCAAGCAGAAAGGGGGGGTGATGTAATAAATAAAAAATAAATCTTAAAAAAAATTCAGATGGAATTAAAAGAGAGAAATAAAAGGAACTATGTTAAAATAGAGAAACATAGGAAGAATGATACTTTTAATTTTCTATTAGCCTATACATTTTTCAATTTTCTAGGATTATTCTATTTTTAATATGCTTTCTCTTCCCTTCCCCATAATTTGAGGCAAGCATTTAATCTAAATATTTTAATATCCTATAGAGCTTAGAAGTAAGTTAGAATTTTGAAATTTGAGCATTGGTACTACATAGAACAATATAGGATCATAATGAAGATGCATTTAACAGTGCTTGGAGTCTTGGAGCTACTGGTAGAGATCCCACTTAGATCTTCCCAGCTTCCCAGCAGTTGGGCATTCCAGGAGCCAGGCCAGGGGGCTCTTTGCCAAATGGTTTCTGAAAATGGGCAATATTAATAAATGTTTAATGCTGCTGTGTCCCATGCAGCTGCAAGAGAAGTGTCATTCTCTGAAGATCCTGTGTTTGTGTGCTGTTTCCCTGACTGTTCCCACTGACCGTTTTCATCCAGTTTCTTGCTCTGCATTGCCTTTGCCTCCATTTGCCCTTTCCCAATGCATTCCATGCCTCCATTTTCAAGTTCCCAGGGATTTGACTTGAACTAATACAATGTACAGAAGTCACTCGCACAGCACTCTATTTTAAAGGGAAAATACAAAAAGATATGAGAGAAAGCTGCTCTTTATGGTAGAGAAGGATAAGTGATATGGAACCTTCAGCTATTTATATCTGACTGGTCATTTAACCCCTTTGCTGATCCAGTTTGGTAAAGGTTTCAGGTGTATTTGGTTTGGATAAGTTTTTGGTTCCTCCATGCATTTAATGGAAACATGAATTAAACACATAGCAGAGTGCATAATAAGTGCTAATTCATTTTGTTCTTCAAGAAGTTTTTAGTGAATGATCCCATGTATTAAACGTTGCTTAAGGTGCTGATAGCACAAAAGTAAATAAGACATAGTAGATCCTATCCTCAAGGGTCTCACAAGACAGTAGCAAGAGAGACAGGCATGCCATACAAGAAAATTGATAGATGGAATAGCAGAGTCCTGTACATATCTGAGGGTGTTTAAAAAGGGGAGACATTAGGTTGTATATACGGTAATATAATAGAAACTAGAAAAAAAAAAAGTCCATGGAGCTCCCCTGTGGAAAGGGGAGTGATCTACCATTTGAAATGCATCAGAGTGGTCAGAAAAAATAAGCACAGAAAGGAATCTATTGATTTTGGTAACCTGTCCATGGTGATAGGTTATTATAACATATAAAACTTCAGAATATTATAACATTTTCTGTGTGATTCTAACATCAAACAATGTTCCTACTGCACTGGCCACTTTATTTACTTATGAAAGGATTGCTTCTGGCTTCTGTCCTTTGATTTGAGTTTCTATGGACCCCGTTAAAAGCCATAAGGCATTTGTTCTTATTTACGTGAATTATCTACTCTTGTCATCTACGTATTTTTGATCTCAGAAGTTGACCTGTAGAATGTTCAGTTGTTCTCCACAATGGTTTTACTAGTATTTCTAGCAAATAGAAGGAATGGGCTCTATAAGAATAATCTCGGGAACCGGCTGTGGCTCAATTGGTTGGGCTCTGGTTTACCACATGGGAGGTCCCGGGTTCGGTTCCCGGGGCCTCCTAGCAAAGGCGAGCTGCCGCGTGGTGAGCTGACGCAGCAGGGGGAGATAAGCAGACATGTAAAACGCAAAAGCAAAAATGAACACAGCGAGTGCAAGCAGCAAGGGGGAGATATATAAATAAATCTTAAAAAAAAAAAAGAATAATCTTACAATTGTATTCCAGGGTTCAAATACAGCCAATGAAACATCTCCACTTGAAAGTATAGCTTCATATCTGAAATCAAATACTGTATTTTCCTCTTGGAAAATGTACTGGTGTGTCTAGTTCTTCATAGGTACATAACACATATTTACGTGGGCGTGAAAACTGCATGAGGGTCAGGTAGTCAACTATCCTTTCTTAAATAGTGACAGGGCAGAAACCCCTTAACTTAGGATTCTAGTATTTGGCATCCACAATATTGATTCAATTTATAATTAGTGGTCTGCTATAGAGTCTTAACATTGTAGGGAACTTGTGTGAGGAGAACCTTTTACTCTTTTAAAAGTGAAAGTCCACGCTCACTTTGGTAGCACAGACACTAAAATTGGAACTATACAGAGAAGATTAGCATGACCCCTGTGCAAGGGTGCAAATTACTGAAATATTCCACATTTTTGCTTATTGGGTGCAGAGTTCCTGTTTGAAGTGATGAAAAAGTGGGGGTAATGGATATTGGTGGTGGTAGCATAATATTGTGATTAATACCACTGAATTGTACAATTGAAAGTGGTTAAAATGAGAAACTTTGAGTTGTGTATCTATTACCACAATAAAAATTAAGGAAAAAAAGGGGGAAATAATCAGAAAGCCAAAGGCAAGATTTGATGGTTTGTCTGGGGCTCACAGGCTAAAATTGAAGCCTTTTAATATCCAAGATTCATTTTCTGTGTGTGGCAAAGTACAGTTGTTTTAAAAGGGAAAGCCTGCTTTTAGACATCTCAAATATTTATGTACTTTACTTCTTTCCAACTCATCCATTTCAACCACATAGGAAAGTGAAGGTCGCTGATGGAGAATGCTGAAAATGTGTGCTTGTGGGAGAGGGGAAGGAGACACATTTTAATCTGTAAATGCAAAAGCAAGATGGTGAAATAGCTTCCATGAGTTTTTGCAATCATAGGGAAATATTTGAGGAACAAAAAGATATATTGGTAATACATGTCAGGGAAATTCTAGCAATTTCCAAACATGGTAAGTCCAGTTTTCCTCATGGAAAATAAAGTATGTATTAGAAGGCAGTCCTGCTCTGCTTAGCAGTGTGAGGAGCACGTGGTCCCTGCTGGCCCATGTTGCCAGCTCCATTTGTCTACCTGAGCAAGGCTTTCCGTAGACTGGACAGGGCGGCCCCTCTGTGAGCTTCCCAGCAACCTGGGCATTCTTTGCAGTTTACCCAGCATTCCTCTTCTTCCTGCTTTCTGTGAAGCAAATATGCACACATCATATGGGGATTAACTACTACAAAAATTTTTAAATGTTAGGGGAAGTTTGCACATACTCAAGAGATCTCAAAAAGTTGCTAGTTTCACATCTACAGTCAAGTAGCCGAGGGTCTCCCTTTCAGTTTATGTGCACGTGCCTTCTTTCCTGAAAACTCCCGTCTCTCCTTCCTTCCTCATTCTCTGGTTATGGTGGGTTGAGTTATATACTCCCCCCAAAAAACTCAGGTGCTTGGTCGTGTTCTGTAATCCTGTGGGTGCAAGCCCATTGTAAATAGGCCCTACTGAGGATGTTATTTTTCATTAAGGAGTGGCCAACTGAGTCAGGATGGGTCTTAATCCTATTACTGAAGGCCTTATGTGAGAAAGCAGTGAGGAGGACCTGGAAGCTGGAAGCCAGCGGGAACCCAGAAGAGGAAGGAGAGGACATCCCACCATGTGCTGGGAAAACCAAGGAACCCTGAGATTGCTGGCCAGCCCAAACACTACCCACTTCAAGAGAAAACAAGCCTTCCACACCTGAAACGGTGAGACAGTGAGGTCCCGTTGCTTATGTCAACCCACGGTGTGGTATTTGTCATAGGAAATATGATACTGAGAAAATAGAGAGGCAAGCAGAGGAGCTGCCTCAGCTTCCCAATCACAAAGCTCCCTGTTGCCACATCCAATGGTCAGGTTTCATTGTTCCTCTTATTTGGTCTTCTAGGAACATTGGGCATGTTTGGTCTTCCCTCCTTCGTGAAACATTTTCTGCAACTAGCTTCTGGGTACCCCAGGCTCCTCTGCCATTACTGCTTTGGATAAAGTCTGTGGCTGGGGCCCTCACAGGGCTCTGCACAGTTCTGATTCCCCTGGTCATTGCCTCTGACTTAGAGTCCAGGGCCCATGTGCTAACATTTGGGAAACTGAGAAGGTGTCTGGGAGTTTCACTTTATATAGGGTAGGTAGGCTCTGCTTCATACAGTGGGGAATCCTCAAACATAAGAGGATTTGAAAAGAATAAGAATTGAACTAGAACTTCCCTAATGAGAGAGAGAGTGAGAGAGAAAGAGAGAGAGAGAAGAAAAGGAAAGAAACAAAACACATGTAGGGTCTTGATCAAGGGAAATTTGGGTCATTGATGTGCTCTTGTTAGTATCCAGACTGGTTACTTCCAGTGAAACTAAGGTTTTGCTACATACCTGATTATGGTATATACATATGTGGCAGTTTGATATTATTTATGAAGCCCCTAAAAGAGAAGGATTATGTTTGTAAACTGGTCTATTCACCTGGGTGTAATACCCTTTGATTGTATTAAGTTCAAAGGTCTTAAGCTTACTTGATTAAATCAATTTAGGGCTTTTGATTTGACCACATCAGTAAGGCGTGACTCAGGTTAAGTCCCTGCCCCCTTGGTGGGCTGATATAAACTAGCACTCACTCAAGAAGACACAAGAAAAAGAGTTTTGATCCTGGAGTCCCCGGGAGAGATGAACCATTAGCCTGATTGTTTGCAGCTGAGCAGCTGAGTAAGCCTGGAAAGAAATGAGCTGTACGCCAGACTGACATAGGAAGCCCTATGCTAGCCTACAGCTGAGATCAGAAGAAGCTGGGCCCACGGAGCCTTAAGAGGAAGAAGGAAGGAGAGAACAGGCAGTGATTGCCCATCATCTTCCTTCAACACGTGGCAGCTACTTTGGTGAGAAAGTACCTCTTATGGTACCTTGAGTTGGACTCTTTAGGGCCTTGAACTAAGCTTTTACCCAAATAAATACCTTTTATAAAAGCCAACACACTTCTGGTACTTTGCATCAGCACCCCTTTGGGAGACATACAACTTATATCTCCGAATGTTTGCTTTTAATCAAAGAAACAAGTGAACTAAGCATAAGAAAAAAGCAACAACAACAAAAAAGTATAAAGAAAGGAATATTGAAGGTAAAAAAACATTAATGAATCAGTGTAAAGAGAAAATCAGAAGAGTAAGTGAAGAGACCCAAAAGCCATCTTGTATGCAGACTTCCTTCTTAGTTTCTGAGAGCTGCTGTAACAAGTGACTACAACCAGGGGGACTCAAATCAACAGATATTTATTGTCTGACAGCTCTGGAGGCCAGACGTCTGGAATCAAGATGTGGGCAGGCCACTGTCCCTCTGACATCTGTGGGGAAGAATCTGTCCCCTGCCTCTCTCCTGGCTTCTGGCAGTGGCCAGCAATCCTTGACGTTCCTTGTCTTGTGGCAAAGCTCCGTCTCTGCTTCCAACACATGGCCATCTTATCTCTCTGTGTCTGTCTGTGTGTCTGTGTCCAAATTTCTGCTTCGTATAAGATTTCTGGTCATACTGAATACCGGCCCACTCTTCATCTCATTTTAACCTACCTGCTGCTATCTGTAAAGACCCTCTTTCCATAAGGTCATGTTCTGAAGTACTGGAGGTTAGGACCTCACCATATCTTTTGGGGTTCCACAATTCCACCCATGGAGAGAAAGACACCTGAAACAAAATGAGAAAAAGGATTTTGCAATCAGTTAGCCACCACCTTCCCGTCCCCTCTTGCCTGGGAAACCATAGGATCATCTAACCAGCCTCCAGCTGCCCCCACTATTCTCTGCCCCAGTCTGTGCTCCCCCTAACAGCCTGAGTGAGCTTTTCAAAAGGGAAATTGGATCTCGTTGTTCCCTGCAAAAAATCCTCCAATATCTTCCCAATGCCCTTAGAATAAATACATCTCCTTAGGATGGCCTCGGGGTCCTCTGTGACTTTAGCTGGGCCTCTCTGACCTCGTTTATTGTTATGTGGCTTCCTTTCGTCCTGCCCTTCTCTCCTTTCTTTGACCTGCCACGCGTGTCCTGGCTTTGGAACCTTGTGTCCATACTAGGCTTCCAACCTGTGGAGGACCGCCCTAGGTCCTCGAGCACCTGCTTGCCCTGACACCTCTGCCCACGCCTGCTCTGATCCCCAGTCCTAAGCAACTGCACTCCCCAGCCTCGACCCCATCACCGTCTTTTGCGTTCTCCATGCACTAAAATCGATTTGCTTTCTTCACTTACAGCTTCCCCCTCTAGCATGTGAGCGCTATTGGAATCGGACTTTTCTGGTCATGCTCATGGCTCTTATCTCCAGCCACTAAAATAGCACCAGGCACAGCGCTCCAGTCCCCAAGATGCTAAGTCTCTATGGCAGATGCCTTGGTATGAATTGACTCTATGAAGTCAAACACGTTCAATAAATGTTTGTTGAATGGATGAAGAGATGAATAAGTATAGAGGAGTTTTAAAAGATTATAAGACAACAAATGCCACTAAATAGAAAAACCTTTATTACTTGGACAAACTAGAAAACTTGAATAGGCTAGTAATAAAACACACATTTTAAAATTCCATTAAAGATATATTTCTCCCAAATTCTGGGATTAGATGATCTTACTAGTGAATTATTCCCAGCTCCAGGGAACAGCTACTTTTAATGCTGTACAAACTATTCCAGAAGATTGAAAGCTACTCAGTACTTTTTAATGAAGCTAGTCTAACCTCAAGACTCAGTGAAAATTGCACTTGATAGAAAACTGTAGACCTGCCTCACCTTTTAATATAGAGGTGAAATCTTAAAATAATAGCAAATTAAATCTAACAGTACATTAAAATAATTTACTATGAGCTTGTAAGATTTATTATGGGGATACAAGAATAGCTATATTACAAATTATTAATATATCAAATCAATAGCTCAATTAAGGAAAAAAGTCATCTCATTATATGCTGAAGAGATATTTATGAAATTCAATGCTCTTGCCCTGTTGAGATAAAAAGAAAAATCCTGAAAATACTGGGGATATGAAGGTACACATTTTATCACAGGATAGAATATATAACTTTAGGGGCCGGCTCGATAGCCCAGTGGATAGGGCCCCGGCATACCACATGGGAGGCCCCAGGTTCGATTCCCGGGGACCTCTCCTAGCGAGCAGACCGCCTTGAGAATGGCAAGCCGCCATGGGTGGGCCGGAGCCGCCGTGGGCAGGGCAAGAAGCTGCCACGGACATGGCAAGAGCCGCCACGGGCAGGGCAGGTCGCCCGCGGATGGAGCGCAGCCAGCCACCCACCCGCGAACTGAAAGCCGGCCGTGAACGGACGCAGAGACCGCCCGGAAGCGGGGAAAGCCGTGCCTGCGCAGTGACCACTCTCGGCGCGTCGCCGCAGCGGGGGGAAGGGGAGATATGTAATAAAAATAAATAAATCTTAAAAAAAAAAAAAAAAGAATATATAACTTTATTGAACAATAGCTAACTTAAATGTGAAACCAGATGTATTTCCATTAAAATTGGGGGGAGGGGGGAACCCAAGGATGTTTTCTATCACTATAATTATTTAACATTTCCTGAAAGTTCTGGGTGATACAAGTAGATATGAAATAGATATGAGGTATAATTTATTTAAAAAAAGAAACCATTTGCAACCAATATTGTCAACCTAAGAAACAAATCACAAGCTAATCAATTAGAGAAGCATTTCATTTAAAAGGAATTAGTAAGATAGCCAAATGCAAGATAAATATCTAAAAATCGGTAGCTGGCTCTACACCAGCAAGATGCTGCATCCTTTACCTGGTTTGAAATAGTTTGCCATAATTCAGAAGAAAAACCAGAGGCTTCTTTCTTTCTTTCTTTATTATTTATTTTTTTAAAGATTTTTTTTATTTTTTTATTTATTACATATCCCCCCCCCCCATTCTGCTTGCTCTTGCTGTGTGTCCATTCTTCTGTGTTTTTTTCTATGTCTGCTCCTGTCTCCCCACCCCCCCCGTCTCTACGGTGACATGCCGAGTCACCGCCCTCCGCGGCGGCGGCTCGCTCCATTCAAGAGTGGCTCCATTCCGTTCCCACGGGCGGCTCCGCTCCATGTTTTGCGGGCAACAGTCCTCCATGTTTTTGCGGGCTGCCCGGCTTCCGCAGTTCGCAGGCGGCAGCTCCACTTTTCACAGGTGACTTTGCCATGCCCATGGGGGCTCCGCCCTGCCCGTGGCGGCTTTCTGCCTTGCCCACGGTGGCTCTGCCCACCCATGGCGGCTTGCCTTTCTCAAGGCCGTCTGCCTGCTCGGAGAGGTCCCCGGGAACCGAACCCGGGGCCTCCCATGTGGTACCCCAGCATGCTCTTATCCACTGAGCTATCCAGCCGGGCCCTTTATTTATTTATTTTTAAAGCAGTATGATTATTCCCCATTGAGCCTGGTTTTGTCTCCTTTCTCACTCTGGGAAGATTACTGTACAATGTCAACCCAGAAGTTTGGAGGGGTGGGAAGGAACTCTGTTTAAAAGTGAACTTAAAGGTAAGAGTCACATATAAAGCAGGTGTGTGGGGTGAGGGGAGGTAACAAACATGCAACACAGTGTCCTCGTGCTGTTTAAAAGGTGGTTTGGAAAAAAAAAATTACCTAAGGAGTCAATATCAACTGGTACAATTTGAATAATTCAGGATTTTTAAGTGTTCCCGTTTGGAAAAAAGAAATCGAGAGCTTGTTGATCTCTGGAAGGAAATTAATCACATGTGGCCATGTGTAATGGTTTGAGTTTGATTTAATTATGAATTCCAAAAATATAGATTAGATTATGTTTGTAAGCTGGTCTGTTCATCTGGGCATGATTAAGTTATGAGTAGGGCATTAACTGCCACGTCAGTGAGACGTTGAGCCCCACCCCTCGGTGGGCGTGGTCTCAAGTATAAAAGGCTAGACAAGAGGCAGCAGGGCAGGCAGATTGAGAGAAGCAGATTGAGAGAGGAGATTTAGAGAAGCAGATTTGAGAAGCAGTTCTGATGTTGGAGTGAGCCGTTCGCCCGATAGTCTATAGCTGGCCTTGTGGAGAGATGCAAAGCATAGAAAGCCTCATGGTCTACAGCTGAACTTGTGGAGGAAACAGAAGCTAAGCCCGGAGAGAAACGCAGCCCCGGGAACAGAGGAACCCGGAAGCCTGTACCCTGGAGATGTCGGCAGCCATCTTACTCCAACACGTGGACTTTGGTATGGGAAGAAATTTATGCTTTGTGGCCTGGTAACTGTAAGCTTCTACCCCAAATAAATACCCTTTGTAAAGACTGACCAATCTTTGGTATATTTCAAAAGGCACGCCTGTGGCTGACCAAAACACCGTGGAATGCAGTGGAGGGGAAAGTGGGGTGAGCTGGTGCCTCTATCTGGGCAAAGGCATCCCGGAGATGCTGGGTTTAGCAGCCCAGATGTTTTCTAGCAGGAGAACCTGAAGAACAGAGGCTCAGGCCAGGGAAGGGGCAACCCACCGTGGTGTGCAAAGTTCTGTTGCTTCCACATCACACCTTCTCTCCCCCTGTCTTGAGACAGAGGGTTCTGCCAGTAGTTATCTTCTGTCTCTGCTGGTCCCAGACCCTGATAATGCTCTACCTGTCTTCGGCAAACAAGTCAAGGAAGGACAGTGTGGTCTACATGTGTGGGGATAAAGTTGTTACCTGCCCTCTCTTGGAAGGGATGTTCCTTGTCATTTCTATACAGTGTCCTTTCTCTGTTTTCCTTTGTTTTAATGATCTAACTTGGAGTCAGACTGTTACTGTTCGGCCTACCTAACCCCAATCCTCCTTTTGCTCTGGCCAATACATCTTATTCTCATTTCTTTTTCCCTCCCTCCCTTCTTTCTTTCTTTTTGCTTAAGTATATTGATTTATCTTTTATTCAACATATAGTAACCATCTACCGTGGAACTCAGTGGAGCTTAAGCTAAAACAAACAAAACAAAACAAAAAGCCAAAAAAAACCAAAAAAAAACCACACAACCCCCCCCCCCCAACTTTACTCCCATTAAAATACACTTTAAGGTTCATCAGCTCCTTAAATCTTAGTGTGCTTAAATTTTAGATTCTGTCCTGTGGGGGTGGAATGGGAAAAATAGCGGGAGATTTTGGAATTCTAAAGGGAGTAGAAAGGATATAGAAACGTGAGTGGGAGGTCACCAAATTAAACTTTGGCAATGTCCCATCTTTCCAGGTATCAGAGTGGATGGCTGTTGATCTTGGTAAATTCATTAGTGTCAACACACCTTGAATATGACGAAGAAGGCTTCAAAACAGAGAAAACTGGGTTTCATTCTTTAACTTGGGGTGAGCTTATCAAACTTATAAAAACCAAATGAAAATTTGTTGTTGGCCACTGGAACTGCTCTTTCCAACCAGATCTCAATTACTGCCTCTCTCCAACAATGGGGTGGAAGTGTCTTAAGGCCAGGGACCGAGTCTTGTTCATCATTATTCCTAGTGGCTAGCACAGTGCCTGGGACATTGCTTGTGCCAAAAAAATTTTATTAATAGATTGAGTAAATGTTGCCTGGTGGCCCAGAGTTCCATGACCCTTTTCCAAATTAAAACTTAATTCCTCCAGGGCCAGCTGTAGCCCAATTGGTAGGGTGCCAGTTTACCACATAGGAGGCCCCGGGTTCAGTTCCCGGGTCTCCTTGAGCGGGCAGACCGCCTTGAGAAGGCAAGCTGCCACGGGCAGGGCAAGCTGCTGCGAGCAGGCAGGCCGCCGTGCAGTGAGCTGACTCGGCGGGTTGCTGCGGCGGGGGGTGGGGGGCGGGGACAAGCAAACACAGAAGAACGCAAAAATGAACACAGCAAGAACAAGCAGAAAGGCGGGGGATATGTAATAAAAAAAAAAAACAAAAAACTTAATTCCATCCAATGATGGGAAGCTATGAAAATAGCTGCTTGTAGGGAAAATTCAGGAAATCAAGATTTTGGGAAATTGTTTTCTTTTGATCCCAGTTTTCGACCATGTCATCAAAATTTGTGGGGGTGATGGTAAAGCCAACAAACTTCCCCCCAATTCCAGGTAGGCTTCCTAAATTCCCCAGCATATACCATCCTTGAATGTTGTTCCTTCCAAGGACTTCCCAATGCCCTTGAAATGAAATCCAAACCTCTCACCCCTTAGATAACCTTCTCCCTTCCCCTTTTGTGTGCCGTGCTAGAATGTGATGAAAGGAACATTTGTCCTTGTTATGAACCCTTTCCTAGGGAGACAAAATCAAACACACCATCAAATCCAAGATATTACTAGTTGTCATGTAGGAATGCTTGTTTATTGAAAAAAAACCCCAACACAACAGCAATGGGAAATCACACAGTGGGATGCAGGAAATAAGAGCCACTTTGACAGCACTCTTAGCCTCACTGCCCCCTTTCCCCAGAAGGCCTGGGAAAGGGCTGTGCTTTTTACCAAGTCTGCCTTGAAGAGCAGGGGCTCCATTGTGCTGATCTGGGCTTCCCACTGAGCTGCCACTCAGAGGCAGCATAACTGGAAGCAGACAACCCTGTTGCCATGGCCAGATGAGCGTCCAAGTGCCATCTCCACCCAGAGACAGCTGTGGGAAAATCCCATGGCTCTTACCAGCTTCCCACATCATCTTTATTGACGGCATTAAAGATCTAAAGGTCTAAACCTCCTTTAGGCTCCCATAGTGTAGGATTAACCAGCCTCTGCTTGTGGGGTAAGTGTCATCAGGAAGCAGGAATGCAAACGAGAGGACTCAGTACCGAGTTATCATCTTTCCATGAACATAGTCATGGCACCAGGGGAGAACACTTTGATTCAAATTCCTTTGCTGTCATTGCAAATGCAATTTACAGTACAGGCATGTGTTCAGCTGGGATTACCCAGAAAAAAAAAAAAAAAGAAGCAAAATGTAAATTGGATCATAGTTCAGTTAATCTTTTTCTTATTAATTACTCCACATACTGTCACTGATAATTTCAAAATCCCAAATCCCAAATCCAAAGAGGTAATTGTAATTTGTTAAAGTCTTATCTGAGTTTGGTTCCATTTGTGTCAACTTAATTGCTATATTAAATAATAGTACCCAGGTTTGTTAAGCTTAGATTTTCTCCCCACAGTTTTATGTTCCTCTCTCCTATATAAATGATTTAATATTGTTTTAGTTCAGACTCATCTAATTTTTTTAGATTAACTTTGTTTTGGAATAGTTTTAGATTTAGAGAGGACTTGCCCACACTGAAGGGTGGGAAGTTCAACTCCACCTCTTACATAAAATATTTGGAATTCTTCTGTGAGAGAGATTTGTCTCTTCTCCACTTATTTATTTGTTAAGCCATTTATTTACATCAATATAGAATCATGAGTGATTATGTGATATTTTGGGTTGTAATGCAATGCTACATTATTTCATTGCTCAAATTGTTCCAACTTTGGCCACTGGCGCTTTTTTCAGGTTTGAGAGTCATCTATTTATAACAATGTAAAATTATTTCACCCAGCAATTCCACTCCTTGGTAGATACACAAAAGAAAGCAGGGAGTCAAAGAGATAATTGTACCACAATGTTCATAGCAGCATTATTTACAATAACCAGAAGGTGAAATCAACTCAAATGTCCATCAACAGATGAATAAACAAATTGTGGTATGTACACACAATGGAGTATTATTCAGCCATAAAAAAGAGTGAAGTTCTGATACATGCTACAACATGTGGATGAACCTTGAAGACATCACTTTGAGTGAAATAAGCCAGACACAAAAGGACAGCTCTTGTATGATTCTACATATCAAATCTCTAGAAGAGGCAAATTCATAGAGACAGAAAGTAGTTTATATGTCACCAGGGGCTGGGGGGAAGGGAATGGGGAGTTATTGCTCAATGAATGCAGAGTTTCTGTTGAGGTGGTGGAAAAGTTTTGGAAATAGATAGTGGTAGTAGTGGAACAACATTGTGAATATAATACCACTGAAGTGTGCATTTGAAGTGGTTAAAATGGCAAATTTTATGTTATGTTTATTTTAGAACAATAAAAAATTTTAAAGAAGACTAAAGCAGGGGTGTATATTGGGAAAAAATTGTAAAAATATTTTGAGGTTTGGAATGTAAATCAGAAAGAATATGGCACCAGGGTAAATTCCTCAGGATGGCCAGTCGCCAGGGGCAACTGACATCAGGTGGGGTAGCTCATCTCCAAGATGGCTGCCTTCAATTCCTTCCCTCCCTCTACAGACTCGATCCTATTCCTCACTTCCTCTTGAATGTAGCCAAAGTGACTTTCTGGGGCATCTACATCTAGGCCAGAGAAGCTTTGCAACTTCTGCCTGGGCCTCTTGGATTGCTTGCTCTGTGGGAAGCCAGCCACCAGGTAAGAAGTCAGACTATCTTGAAGCCACCATCCAGGAGAGGCCCAAACCCAGGGAGGGGCACTGGAGGATAAGGTATCACCTCAAGACAGAGAGGGGCCAGGTAGCACTGAGGAGCCAGACAGTGAGCGAGGAGGCTGTCTTAGAAGTGGCTCCTCCTGCCCATCCATCCCAGACAACACCCTGTGGCTCCTAGACAAACTGCCCAGCCGTGCCCGTCCTGAACTGTGAGCAAAATAGAGCCATTATTTCAAGTGACTACATTTCGGGGGTTGTTTGTTATGCAGCAGTAGAAGAACTGGAAGAGCAGGGGTGATGGTGCCTGGAGAGCATGACCAGATGGGATAACGTCATCTTTTCCTTGAGCCCTGCTGATTTCCCGGATGCTGGACTAGTCAGTGGAGCTGGACTCCTTCCTTCAGACCCTGGAAGGATGCTTTGTTCCAAGGACGTTCATGATTTCAATCTATTTTCACATTTAGAAAGAGGGATCAGTCCGAGTAAACGACTCTGAGGGGGGATGCCGTGTGTGTGGGCACGTTGGTGGGGCTGATAGAGGAACAGAACACGTGCTGTGTGGGCAGGAAGGAGGGAGCCGGCCTTAGGACTGCGTGGGGATGGGGTAGTCGAGAACACTTGATGCAAGTGCTGATACCCGGGATCTTTGCTGTAGAGTGTCCTGATGGTAAATTGATTGCTTAACCTCTCGAGGTGAAAGGAGCCGAAACTGTGATGCGGGATAGGGCTCCTAACGCCCTTTACTTGTC
Organism: Chaetophractus vellerosus; assembly: GCA_004027955.1. Lineage (NCBI taxonomy): Eukaryota > Metazoa > Chordata > Mammalia > Cingulata > Chlamyphoridae > Chaetophractus > Chaetophractus vellerosus. The sequence goes on from PVKH010016152.1 coordinate 14,598, forward strand.
CACATTCACGGCACTATCCTGCTTGATGAAACACATGCCACAGCTACTGTTGCCTCTCACAAGATACTCTTCCCATTGCCTTTGCTGAAAAACTGATGCATTGCCTTTGACAGTATCTTTTTAAGTATCCCTATTCCCAAATGTGGTCCCTTCTGATATGGCACGAGGCTATGGCCCAGCAACCCCTTTGGGAGAGTGTGGCCCACCACGACCCAGACACACACTCGTGCCCTGGTGAGAGGCCCAGGGATCGCAGCAGCCTGGTACCAGGGCACTAACAAAGACTCCCCTGGAGCGTGTCAGCACAGGCTCCTTCCTCAAAACTCCAGAAGGGTCCAGTGCTATGGAGTGAATTTGTTCCCCCAAAAAGCCAGGTTCCAGTCCCAACTCCTGGCCATGGGAATATGTAAACAGGAGCTTTGAAGATGTTATTAGTTAAGATGAGCCCAAGCTGGATCAGGGTGGTCCTTGATCCAATATGACTGGGGTCCTTATCTAAGGAGGGGGAATATGGACACAGAGAGACAGAGGCAGAGAGAGAAGGTGGCCACGTGATGGAGACAGAGACTGAGTGATGCCTCGGGCCAAGGAACACCATGGGTGGCTGGTCACCAACCAGAAGCCAGGAGAAAGGCATGGAACAGATTCTCTGCTTTAAGAGGAAGTGTGGGGGGGGGCAGCCATATAGCCCAGTGGGTAGGGCGCCGGTATACCACACGGGAGGCCCCGGGTTTGGTTCCCGGGGACCTCTCCTAGCGGGCAGACCGCCTTGAGAAGGGCAAGCCGCCATGGGCGGGTGGAGCCACCGTGGGCAGGGCAAAAAGCTGCCACAGACAGGGCAAAGCCGCCACGGGCAGGGCAGTTTGCCCGCAAACGGAGCACAGCCAGCTACCTGCGAACTGAAGCGGAGCCAGCTGTGAATGGAAGCAGAAGCGCCAACAAGCGGGGCAAAGCCACCTGCGTGATGACCGGTCGCCGCAAGGGGGGTGGAGACAAAGCAGACAGAGAGGAACACAAGAATGGACACACAGCAAGAGCAAGCAGAAGGGGGGGGATATGTAATAAATAAAAAATAAAATAAAATAAAATAAAATAAAAAAAAGAGGAAGCATGGCCCTGCTGACACCTTGATTTTGGACTTCCAGCCTCCAGAACCTTGAAATGCTACATTTCAGTTTTTAAACAAACGAATCTGGGTACTTTGTTATAGCAGCTCAGGCAAACTAGGACATCTG
>PVKH010016153.1:0-15824 GCA_004027955.1 Chaetophractus vellerosus
GAAAGAACACAAGAATGAACACAGCAAGAACAAGCAGAAAGGGGGGGGATATGTAATAAATAAAAAAATTAAAAATAAAAGATTAAAAAAAAAAAGACTATGTCCCTCACTGTGTGCTTGTCTTGCCCCTCTGCACCTCTGTGCAGGCCAGTCCCTTGCCCCTGGCTTAGCTCAGGGGTCACCCTCCCAGGGCGCCTTCCTTGATTCCCCCAGCCCTGCACACACACACACGCACGCTCCCACGTGCACACACCTCCTCCGGTGGCGAGTCCACACACGGGCTCCTACGGCTTCCTGGCCTCCCCATCACCTGCAAGCATCAGGCTCCACCAGGGAGAGCTTTATGGTCTCATGTCCCCAAAACCTGGGCGTCTCCTCGAAGAAAGTGACGGTTGTGATCCCCGCTGGAGCCTGGCGCCTAAGACAGCCCCTGCCATGTTGTGTGTAAGAACTTACCTGCTGAAGGTGAAACGAGGAGACTGGATAAGGTGAGCATTAATGCCTTCTCATTACCCCAAGATTTTTGACAATTTATGATAAATTGGAAAGGTCAGAGGTCAGAGGTCAGAGTAGATCTTTGCTCTAGTTACGGGAACAATAAATGAAAGCCTCCCCTGTAAAAGCAGAACCAGGATGGCAACCGAGGGAAGAGAAAGCCTTTATCTTTGTCCTATCTACAAAGGCCTCAATCCAAAATACCAGCCTTTTTTTTTTTTTTTTCTGAGGCTGTGCTAAGTGCTCCTGTTTCCAACCTGGCACCGACGTAGTTAAAAGCTGCACCATTTGCTGTGTGAGGCTTTGATTCTGCTGACTTTATTTCAAGCAATCAAAAATATCTAATTTGCATTCACATTCACATCAGTGGCCCATATGTTAGCCCTGTTTAAAAGCTATAGGCTTGCATTCATTATGAAAGACTTGGCTCCCCTTCCTTATCTTTTCACGGTAAAATTATTGAGATACTGTCGCCACAAAGGGTTATATTTAGCAGAGACACAGCCTTTCCGTGTGCGTATGTGTCTCTGCCCATGTCTGTGTGTCGGAAAGAGATCTGATATTTGCATCTTCCTCCAAAATATCTGATAACTTTCAAAATGGGAAGAGGAGCAGCCGCCTCGTTCCCGAGCCATCTCCTATGTGACAGAGCTGCCTCCTACGTAAGGCGTCACTAAAACCCCATGTGGCAATATGTCGGTGTGCATGATTCCAGGCCACTCACTGAGCCCCGAAAAGCAGTCCCCTCCGGAGAGCTGCAGTGAGAAATTCAGTTTCTGGAGAAGGGGCCCAGCCACGATTTGCTCCTGGGATTCAATCACATCTCAGTTGGTTTCTACTCACTGGTGGGAAGGGCCTGTCTGTGTCTTATTCTTCCATTTATCCAAAAGATAATGAGCCCCTACTATGTGGTAAGGACCCTTCTATGTAATGAAAGGGGGCAGGGACAGGGCAGGGCAAGCATTCCAACAAGTATGGCTCTGCTGGGAAAATTCTGGAAAATGCTGGAACACAGGTGTGTGCAAAGTGCTAAAGAGCACCAAAGGGGGACAATGGGCTCTTCCTGGAGAGCTGGAGCCCCAGCCAAGCCTCGGTGGGCTGTAAGGTTGTCACAGAGCTGGACACATTCCACCTGGGCCTTGATGAAGGAGCTCACCATTGTGGCAAAGCAGAGAATGGAAGAAAGAGCAGGAGCAAAGGGTAGAGGTCAGAAAGCACCTCTGGTCCACTCCACACAGATGCTCTTTCCATGGGCTGCCCTGTCCCCCGGTTGTAGCCTAGATAAAAGAGGCAATGGCTGGGGTGTGTGCAACCAACAATAGGTTCTTTGTTCTGTAGAAGAACCTAGAAGAAACTGGGGACAGTGGTTGCCTTATCAGGAGAAAACCAAGGGACTGAGCACAAGGTTGGGAGAAGTCTGTAACCTTTTGTCTTTCTTAGATGCTTTTCCTGCTCTATGCAGGTTTTAGTATTCAAAGGAAAAACTGGCAAAACGTTTTGAGTTAATGAATTCTAAATCATATTCCATTTAAAACATTTTATTATTAGAGAAGCTAGTTAGAGAAGCTACATCATGACATCAAGTTAAAAAGATCAAAGTGAAGGGATTCAGTAACGTGTATGTGTGACCAGTGCTTTAATTACCTGGAGCAACAAATCCCCCCCAACACCTCTCATCTGCTGGAGACACCCCGTGGGTTGGGACAGTTGGGACACGAGGCTGAGATGCCCACGGCTGGAGGGTGTGCTGAGGGGAGGGTGCAGGGACAGTGCCAGATGAGTCTGGAGGGCAAGGCAGGTGAGAGAGAGCATCTTGGCTACAGTGCCATGGGCAAGGCCAAGGGCAAACAAGTACAAACCCACTCTCCCAAGGATGCATTAGAAACATTCTCACTGCAAGGTGAATTGCTAAGAATTGCTCATTTTAATGGGAGGGCAAGCTGAAAGAGAGAAATAAGAACTGGGCCTCTGTGGGGCCTGGTCGGGACGCCATTCCTATAATTTATGGGGGAGTGCCATGCCTCTAGATGTGCAGGGAACACGTGCAGTGGCCTTCAAAGCACCCTTTAGAGGGTGGAGATTTGGGGAACAGGATAGGATAGAACGCTCTTCCAGAATTCCTGAAATCATGTACCCAATCGTCCCCTGTTGCCCATCAGCCCTTCCCTCCCTGAGTAATGGAAATGTCTTACCTGGTCACATAGCCGTCCAACTAGAGGCTACATGTGCCAGCCACCCTTGCAGTGCAACTTCTGGTTCATCCTTAAAGACAAGCTGCTTGTCCTGGATCCTTCTTTTCCCCTCGAACTGGCTGGGAAAGAATGATCTAATGTATATAAAGTGCTGGTGCCTGGAGCATGGTAAATCCCCAGTAAATATCAGCTCTAACCATTAGTAATATCACCTAGTTTGTTATTATAGAAAACACTGTGTTATTCATTTTTATCTTTATCTTTGCACATGTATTATTTTTTCAGAGCCCTTGAAAATAAAAAATAAAAAAAACCCTGACCCCTTGTGTTTTTCCCATTTGGTAACGTTAAAAAAGCCTGGCAGCTTGTGCATTAGGTTTTTATGCTGGCGTTGGCATTGGGGGCGAATTGTGAAGTGAAGGCACTACGGCTATATTTTCTCTATTTCTTTCCATTGACATGTTCTCAAGCCAAAGGTCTATTCAGGGTTTCTGAACTCACCTTGCTGTTCTCCTGCCTTTGTGCCCATTTTTGTTTTAAGAACTCCTACTCGGCGTTCAGTGTCCGGTTAAATGGCTCTTACTTTTCCCATGCATTCTGCATCTCTGTGATAACATGTTGTCAATTTGCCAGCCATGCTCAGACTATCTGGAAATCTGAGCTTTCCTGTTTCCTGTGTGACCTTGAGTAAGTGACTTAGCCTCTCTCTGCTCACTCTTCTCTTCTGTAAAGTGGGGATAATAATATTACCTCATAGGGTTGCTGTAAGAAGCAAATGAGCTCTTGTATGTAGAGTGCTTAGTGTAGTGTTTGGAAAAAGATAAGCATTTAAGTGCTTATTATTATTATTACCATTATTTTGAAAGGGTATCATGCACAGCCCCAGTTGCTCTGTGCACTGGGATGGCCACCAAGATTGAACAAGGGATTGAGCAGGGGGAGTAGCCTATATGTGGTCTGGGCAGAGACATAAAACCCATGTGGCCCGGTTTAAAATGGTGATACATATGAGTTAAACACTCTCCTTTAGAATCTGAATAAAATCACAAAAGGAAGCTTTCAGCGACAGAAGGGCAACTTCATCTCACTTCTTACAGATGAATCAAAAGAGTTAAGAGGAAGTAAAGAGAGCAGAGACTGACGCAGACACCCAGGGAAAATCAAAAAGGGAGAGAGGGAGGAGGGAGAGAGAGACCTTGCAGCCTCTCTGAAAGGTAACTCAGCTTCCTGGCCCCTTTCCAGGCCCCAGTTCCAGTCCCCAGGAGTCCTGGCTGTACTTTGGTTTCTGTCCTTTGATTTCAGTAAGCATCCTTTGTATGACTTTATAATAAATGCCCCTGTTTTGAAGTTGGCTTGAGGGACGCTCTGTTCTAGGCATCAAAAAAGTTCCAAATACAAATTAGTCGCAGGCAAGTCTCTCTCCACCTCCAAACTATAGACTGTGACCTCCTTAAAGTGAAGGGCCATTTAAATCACTATTTTTTTTCAGTTACAAAATATTTCAAACATATTGGAAAAAATAGGAAATAACTAATGTACATCTGTGAACCTAATACCTATTTAACAATTCTTGAGTTAAATAATTTTTCTATGTATTTCCACAATTTTTTAAAAGACAGAAAACATTTCAGTACAGGTTAATCCCCTAAAGTACTCCTTTCCAGTCCTATTTCCCATCCTTCCCCAAAATAGCTACAATGTATTTATCATTTGTATGTGTATTTTATATTTTAATATCATATATATAGTATTACTATGCATTATTTAAACTCTACAAAAATGTAACGTATCATTTTGAAACTTCATTATTTTACTGAACATTATATTTTCGAGGGTTATCCATGTAGGTATCTATGACTTAATTCCTTTTCATAACTAAGCTGTAATTTATCTGTCCTCCCCTTTATCATTTGGGTTCTTCCTAGATTTTTTTTTGTTGTTGCTATTTCAAGCAATGCAGTAATGAACATTATTATATGTATCTTCTCATAGATATTTTGAGACTATCTCTAAGTTGCTTAGAGTTGGATACTAAGTCCTCCCATTCATGGACATAGTATATATCTATCATTCCATTCATATGTATTTCATTGTTTTCATAAAGATAGTGCATATTGTAGCAGCTCATGGACAGGCTGCTGAAAACCATTCAAAACCATCTTCTTTGTCTTCTTGTATCTTAGAGGATGAAAAACAAACACATTCAACTATGCTGTCTCTCCTATTAAGGATAACTAAGTGGCATGGTTCTGTTTCTTGAAGTGACAAGCTTTTGGAGTGATGTGATCTGACTGACTTTTTTTTTCAGTTACTCTGGCTGTGGTGTTGAGATTGACTGACCATATATAAGGGAAAAGGCATAGAACAAGGGTCATACTTCATAGTAATCCAGGGAAGGGCTAATAATCGCTTGAACTAGGTGGTAGTGACACAGGTGGTGAGAAGTAGTCTGATTCTCTCTATATTTTGCAGTTAGACTGGCTGGGATTTGCTTTTTGGCTTACTGGATGTGGGATGCTGGAGTATAAAAGGAGCCAGGGATGGATGCCAAAGTTTTTCTCCCAGGCACTTGGAGGGATGAAGTTCTATTTACTAAGATGGGAAAAACTATAAGGGAAAACAACTTGGAGGGGATTTAGGAGTTCTGTTTTGGGCATTTTATATTTACAATGTGTCTTTGACATCTAAGTGGAGAAATCAACTGGGAAATTAGGTTCACATGTTTAGAATTCCGAGAAGAGATCCAGAGTGGAATTACAAGTTTGAGACTCATATGTGTATAAATGGCATTGAAACCCACAAGATATCAGTTGGGGTGTGAGTGCAGACAGAGAGACAGAGATCCCAGGCCTGAGTGCTGGAAGAGCCTAACATCAAGGGGTTGGGGATGAGGAAGAACCGGCAAAGAAACCTAGAAAATTCGCCGAGGAGGCAGGAGGAAAAGCAAGAGTGGAGTGCACTGGAAGTAAAATGAAGAAGGAAAGAAAGTATCACCAGGAAAAGAGAGTGATTGGGTCAGAAGGTGCTGCTAGGACAAGTATAATGAGAATGGAGAACAGACTGTTGATTTAACAATGTGGAAATCATCAGTGGGGAGAATAATACATATCTCATAAAAAAATTATGCTTGAGTAAGGTCTTAGAACAGTGCCTGATACAGAGCAGGGGACAATAAATGGTAACTATTATTATTATCCTGACTCATTATATCTTTCAAGCCACGTAATCTCTAGTCATACAGTACTACTTGCCAATTTCGAAACATCCTCTTTCTATTGTCCTGCCTGTGATCATGCCTTCCCCTGTACTTCGACCATCACAGCCTCTTCTCCACCTGGTAGACAACCATTGGACAAGACTGAGCTTAAATACCACTTCTGTGAAGTCTTCACTAACCAAACTCCCATCTCTCCCGGCTTGAGACAGTTTCTTTTCCTGTATGCTCCCACAATACTCTGTGCATGCAGCCAGAGTGCAGCTTATCACGTGGCATTTTTAAATGATCTGTTTGTATGTCTGTTTCACAAACTAGACACTGAGATCTTCAGCAGCAGCTGTTCACAGTGTCTGGCACACAGTATATGTAGAATGAATGTTTGTTGAATGAATAAGAAGTGGGGATTTTATATTTGAAAGTGGATAAATGGGAAATTTTAGATTGTATATGTTCCGGAATAAAAAAACATAGAACTATACCACACCAAGAGTGACCCTAATGTAAACTATGGAATACATAGTTGAGAGTATAATTACAATAACATTGTTTCTTCAGTTGTAGCAGTTACTACATTGATGCAAAATATTAATAGTGAGGAAAACTGTGTGTGTGAGAGAGGGGTATATGGGAATGCTGTACTTTCTAACTGGTTTTTCTGTAAACTTACAACCGTCCTAATTAAATTGAAAAAAAAAAAAAAAGAAGAAGAAGTGGCGAAGCTGTTAAAGCCTCCACAAACCACTTTACAGAGCTCCTGGGGACAAATTTGCTAAGTCCAAGGGTCATGCTGGCTCCTGTTAAAACATATGTATAAATCTAATATGGCCTCAGCATATGCCCACATGACAGCAAGCAAAATAGTCTGGGTGTGCCTCACTACCCTCATTTCCCCCTTTCTTTGGTGCTTCCAAAACAAGCCAGGGCTGTGGCATGCTGAGGGAAAGTTCAAGGCAAAAGTTCCCATTGGCTGACAATAGATGAGGTTTGCATTTCATATCATTTGTAACATTATCTCCAGCACCACACAAACAATGAAGAAAGGAGAGTGAACTGTGGTCAAAGCTAATCCATTTTAGAATATAGCTATTCAAATAATCAATATTTGTTGAGCACCTTCTTTTATGCCCAGAACTATGACAGGTACAAAGATAAGATCCCTTTGGCCCCTGGATGCCCTGTGGGTCAAGGTTTAGGCACATGGGCATTGGAGTAAGACGGATCTTGGTTCAAAGCCTGGGTCTGCTCTTCAGTCGTTTTGCAAACTTGGACAAGTGCCTTAAATCTTCTCAGCATTAGTTCTCTCAACTATAAAATGAAGTGTTGTGAGGTGTAAATGACAGAATCTGTGTAAGGGACCTTGAACAGAGAATGGCCCTCTGTAAGTGGTAGCAAGGGGGAAAAGTCAGAAATAAAGTACTTTAAGTCTCTAATGAAGTTTGAAAGACAAAAGTGAACACAAGGTGTTACTGTCAAGAGTCAACTGTTTGCCCAAAAGACTTAAAAGGTGGGATTTATTACTTTGGTGAATTTACATGATCCAGAAATTTGCTTTTGTCAGCACACTGAAACTGTATCTATATCTCAGGGAAGAATTTACATTGTCACAACTCAGAAGAGTCCAAATAAATCATTATGTAATATATTAACTTATACTGAGACATAGAATCATTAGATGGACTGTAATCATTTATATCAGTGTATCCTCCCCATGGATAAACAATTGCAAGGGAAACAGTTGTTCTGAACTGTTCTTTAGCTAAGCCAGTTTGCAGCAATCTTGTTACAGTAATACATTGCTGTGTAACAAATGATCCCAAAGTTTAGCAGCATAAAACAATGAGCATTTTACTTTATTTCATGATTTTATGGGTCAGTAATTCAGGAGGCCTCAGATTTTTCTGCTTTAAAAACAGGTTGTTGGAGGTCAGTCAGTGGGGCATTTAGCTTGTGCCTAAGGGTCTAGGATGATTTATCTCACACATGTTGTACCTTGATGAGGCTGGCTAGAAGGCTAGGCTCAGCCGGGATTATTCACCAGAGCACCTCCAGGTGGACTCCCTTTCATGGTGGTCTAGTCACAGGGCTTCTTACATGAAAGCTTCAGCAAGAAAGAGAGTTCCAAAAGCCAGAATGTTACCTCTGCAACGTTTAGTAGAGGCAGGGCAGAGTCAAAGGGAGGGGAATTAGATGTCTTCAGTGGGAGAAGTAGTAAATAATTTGTGGCCATTTTTAATCTACCTGGCAACTGACCCCAAATATCCAAAGACTCTTGGCAAGAACCCCTCTTCTTTAGTGAACCTTGATGAGCATTGTTCACATAGATCCCAGCCAGAAACTTGTTATTATGACTATTATTATTATTATTATTATTATTATTATTAGAGCTGACCTGATTGACACATTCCATCTGTGAGAGAGCCAGAGTTGCAGTCAAGTCTTGCTTTGGCTGAAGAGCCTCTCTGGCTCTTCAAGATGATCTCATTTATTTATAGATTTCCAAAAATCCATTCAGCACTTTAATCAACTTCTTCTCTTTTAGGTTGTACCCAGCTTGAATTTCCACTGCTGAATGAATGGAGGATAGAGTTAATAAGGACAGAGAAGGGGAAAACAGTATGACTATGCTATATTTCTGAAAAATAGCAATAAAACCAAGCAAAGGCATGTTAAAATGCTAAACGGTGTAGAACACATCCCAAGGCATTCTAAAAACCGAGACTAGGAAAGCCTTGGCTTACTCAGGAGGTCCTCATGGAAGATGTAAGATTTCATCTGAGTCTTGAAGGATGAGTAAGATTTGAATAGGCCAAAATAATCCCCGGGGAGAGGGAGAAAGCCTGGTGAATTTAAATCCTAAATTAAGCACCTTTAAATCAGGAAGTGACTACATGAGCCTTCCGAATGGTACACCTGTTAATGTGACCCCTGCACAAAGTCTTTCAAGGACTTAAGTCTACAGGCCTGAAACACTCTGTTTGGAATAGCATTTGGAAGTTTTGAAGATGCTGCACCTAATTTGCTTTACCTCCTGTCCTTCTCTTCTAGGTATTCATTTCTACAGGCTCAGGAAACTATCTGTTTTTCTCAAAGGCAGGCCTCGCTCTCTCTGCCCTTGTCCCTTTGGCAAGATGTTCCAGCGCCTTCCCTTTTTGACCCAAATATTGAAAATCTCTTCACCTTCCATAGCAATTTAAAGAATACCCCTTAGAAGACATAGGAGCTTCATCCTCTCCTACCATTGTCTCCTGTTTCTACTTTCATCAAATTACTTGTCCAAGGATATTGCAATTGTTTGCATGTCTTACCTAAGAAACCATAAACTCCTAGAGAAGCAAACTTTTTCTGTAAAAATCCAGACAGTAAATAATTTAGGCATTGTGAGTGAGCCTTGTAGTCTTTGTCACAATTACTCTGCTCTACTGTTGCAACACAAAAGCAGCCATAGAGAGTACCTTAACAAATGGGTATGGCAGTTCTCCAATCAAATTTTATACATGGATGCTAAATTTGAGTTTCATATCATTTTTACATGACAAGGCACATTACTCTCCCTTTGATTTTTCCCCAACTATTCCAAAATGTAAAAACCATTCTTAGTTAGGCTGTATAAAAACAGGTAGCAGGCTGGATTTGGCTTGTAGGTCATTGTCAACCCCCACCCTAGAATGCTGAGCGCTTATCTTCTCAGTTTTGCCTCTCTATTGTCTAGCCCAGTGTCTGATACATAGTGTATGTTCATTAAACTTTATTTGAATAAATGAATGATGAGACAAAAGAGAAAAGGCAATAGGAGTAACTAAGCATGTCTCTTTCTGCAGATGGTTTAGAGTCCAGGAGTCTCAGCCTATAGAGTTACCAGGATTTGAACAGAGTATACACAAAGCCTATGGCCAGCATCAACTAGGGTTCTTTTCTCAGCAGGACCAATGGGTTCTTTGAAAACAGTCTGGAATTAGGTTACCGTTCCCAAAGGTATGGCAGTCAAAAGCTGGAAGGCAAAGCCAAGTTGTGGAGCTGAGCTGCATGGAGGAGGGGAGCCCATGGGAGCTGGACGTAAGCAGGTTCAGAGTGGCCCATTGTAAGGTTAAGCCTTGGAAGGTTAATCTGCTGCATCAGCAGCTGTCACAGCCTTTATTTCTTTCCTACAGCTGATGGCAATGGTGTTCCGAGTCCTTGAGAAAATAGCTTGGGAGATGAGGCTTATGTGAGATGACAGGAAGAGTCATTGAAGCAGAGGGATGGGGCATAGTAGAAAAAAATGTGAGATGACTGATATGGTGCCAGACTGAAGGGAGTTGTATAAAGCAGATAGAGGGTGTTAGACATGAAATATGATCAGGGTTGGAGCCATGAAAGTTCTTTGTTGGGACAGATATAGGATTTAAGGAAATTTTGTTACCATTTATAGGCTTGGGAGAGACAGAAGTGAAAAAAAGAAAGTTAGGAGTCTCAAATAAATTCAGATGTGACATGATGATAGTTGGCAAGGGAAATGAGGAAAATGGATGGTTGTAAGAGAAACTTCAGAGAAACAGACATCAAGACTATGCCTGGCCTCAGTGGACAGAGAGATAAAATAAAGATGATGCCTAGATTTTATGCCTAGCCAATTGAGAAATATGTAATCCCTTCCTCAAGTAGCCAGGGATGGGGTGGGGTGGGGGGAAGGGAACAAATTTGAGACTCAATTTTTGATTTTTGCCAGCTGAGTTTGAGATGGCCATGATAAATTCAGGCAGTGATGTCTGTACCTATCACGCTGAAAGTTAGAACTTGAGCTTGACAGAGGTGCAGTGGTGTGCTGACAAATGTTTAACTGACTCTCCAGAAATAAAAGCACTCCCGTTTATAGCATTTGCTAATTTCTGTGTTTTAAGGGCTCCCACCATGGCTGATTTTAAGTTACCAACCTGATGTCACTGAATGCAGATGTGGGAAGCCCTCCAGTGGGGGCCGGTTGGAGCCGACCCCTGTACATTATTGGAAGATAGGATCAGAGACCTGAAAATCAAGGAAAACAATAGAGCTGGGTGAGATCTCAGAAATCCTCTGGCCTGAGGTCTTCATTTTACAGTGATGAGACTGAGACTAGGACTGGGAATAGGACACAGAACTGAACTCTTGAAAGCAGTAAGAGAGTTTAGAGGCAGGAGAGCAAAGTATCAGGACATGAGCTTTTACCTATATGGACAGAGCTGGGCGCTACAGAAAAACCAAAGATCAAGAAGATGATGACAACTAAAGTCAGGATAATAAAATTCCCAATGAATATCAGTGAACAGAAAAAGGATAATGCTCCAAGAGTTGGCTTCAGGTTTCTAGTTTATCTAAATCCTGATTTGCCTATTTTCTGTTTTCCTTAACTACCAGCACAAATCATTTCATAAGTTTGCATGGGTATTCGAGTTTTTTACTGCTCTAATAAATCAAAAGAAGGAAATGACATTTGTGGATGTTTTCCTGGGCCTCCTCGGAGATTCCAATCAGAGCACTGAAAGAGAGTATGTTCTAGGAAGACCCAGCAGCAGGGTGAGAGCTCATCTATTGTCTCTGGAGGTAGAGGTCTTCTCCATACTTTGTCATCCTGACTCACCATCAAACCTTACTTTTAAGGAGACTGCCCTAGGAACACCTGCAGCTTTTACTGCCCCCTAGTGAATATCACACACACTACTTCCTCCTGCACAGCTTTAGCTGCTGTGAGAAGTAAAGGTCCTTTAAACACACAGGGGATTAGAGGTCTCAGCAAGCCCTCAAGATCAAGGAGAGACCAACAAATGTTTTTCTTTTGTTGACGGTGATGGTTAAGTTCATATGTCAACTTGACTAAGTTCTGGTATCCAGCTATCCAGCCAAGTAATTACTGGCCTGATTGTGTGGCTCTTTCATGGATTTAAATCATTAGTCAGTTGATTGCATCTATGACCAATTACATCTACAATCAACAAAGGAGATTGCCTTCAGCAATGAGAACGTCTTATCTGATCAGATGGAAGGACTTAAAGGGAGGATTGATGATTTCAGCAGTCAGAAAGAATTTCTACCTCTACTTCAGCCAGCCAGCTTCTCCAGGGACTCCATCAAAATCTCCATCGGAGTTCCTAACTTGCGACCAACAAATGTAATTCAAATTTGCCAATCCCCATAGTCGCATAAGCCAATTCCTATAATAAATCTTGTATACAACTCCTGTCAATTCTGTTTCTCTGCTGAACCCTGATTAATATAGTGACTTAAGCCTTGATGGTGTGACAGTTTTCAATAATATCAACCCACTGGGGTGCCCACCTCTCATCTTATGGAAACAGAGGCACCATCAGTTTTATGGTATATGACTGAATTATCTCCAAACTGTCCCATTCAAATATTGCTTCAAACTCCCTTCTTACCCCAAAGGTTCCTAATCAATTGAGGTCGGTAATACCTCAATTTTATGGAAAGGGGAGGATCCTCCTCCTATTCTATAAATATTCCACAGATTTTTTTCAATTTTGTGGAAATAAAAAAAATCATATTTCTCTTTAGATGTATTCAGATATCAAAATTGATATTGCCTTTAGAAACTTACAGGGTCATTTTAAATTTTTAAACATGTCAAAGCCACATGGTTCACCAGGTCCACTTTGACCTCACTGAGAAAATGTTTATGGCAAAACATTTGCTGTCTTGCAAACAAATACTTAAGGCGCAATTAACGTCTATAGAAAAAAATTTTGAAAGTCACTTCTTTGGGCAATATTTTACTTCAAGAGTCAAAGATTGTTTACAGCTCTGTGGAATAGACTGGCATGGGGGAATGAGGCATTGTCCTAGTCTGGCTTTTTTGTGCCTGGTACCAAAGCAAGCTTCCCTCTGAGCCTTTGGTGGAGGAGGGTTCTCAATATTCTCTCCCTAGGCTTTGAGATGGTGTTCTATTTGGATTTCTCTCACTGCTGAACTGTCTCTTCTGCATCCCATAGTCTTCTCCTAAATCCTTCCTATGTAGAGTCCAGAACTGCCTTCATTGTTGTTAAACCAGGACTCATCATTTCTCCCCACAAAAAAAGATCAGAGCTCATTAAAGTCTTCAGCTATATTATATATTTAATGTCCTCAGGTGTTGACTATCTGCTTCTTAGGGGTTGATGAGCTTTGGTTTTATTGATGCTGTGCGCATGTGTTTGCCTGGAGGCCAAAACTCTCCTCTAGGCAGTGCTTCTCACACCTTCGTGGGGGTGCTGTTAAAATGCAGATCCTGATTCTGTGGGTCTGGGGTGGGGCCTAAGATCCTGCATTTCTCACAAGCTCGCCTGTGATGCCAATACTGCTGCCCATGGGCCACAGTTTGAGTGGCAAGGCTGAGAGTACCTGAAATCATACTTATTTCACCACCACTAGAATTATTAACTCGCCCCTAACTCCTTCTTCTCTAGGATATATAAAAGATCCACATCTCTTGTATGAACCTAGGTTTGACTTTTTCTGAGGAACCCATACCTTGACTTCATTATGCTAAGGAGACATGGGCATCCCTCCTCTCCTCATCTCACAGCTTCTCAGTGCCCCACTGGACCAGTCCATCTCCAGTAATTTATGAATGAAAAAGGTTGTGCGCAACCCTGTTCTCCCTACTCCCTAGGGATGAAGGCAGGGGAGAAGACCAGGTCTGCCATGCCACGTTTATGAGTGCTAATCCAATTATTTCCAGTGGTTAGAGCATCTTCTTATGCTGTACCTTATGTCATTGTTTACAAGGTGAACTACTCTCCATCCCCTTGCATTTTTAACATCTCTGAAAGCCAGGTGTCTTCCAGTTATTATTGGCTAGGTGGCAGGATTAAAATGGTCGTGATGACCTGTATATGAGAAAATTTATTAGTACTGGTGAGATAATTTAACAACTTCAATTCATGGACCTTTCAGTCAATAAAGCACTCAAAGACCATTTGAGGGAGGAGGATGAGTTATGGTAGTTGCCTGAAAACCACCAGTTGACACATTCTAGTAAGACCAAGAGACTGCCATTTTCAAAACTGGCAGGATGGCTGTCAGTAGCTTGGAAAGAAAAGGCTGGAAACAAAAGACACATAGAAACTCATGTCACCAGCATTCTTGATGATGCAGACAAATGGCATTAAGGGGAAACATGGCTATCAATAACACTGAAATGAAAAGTGATTCAGAAGACTCTGCCCCAGAATATGGAGACGTTTCCTTTAATTTACTTGCATTTTCCTTCATTGTTAACCAAACAATAAAATAAGGGTATATGATAAAACAAATTGTTTAAATCATCCTAAAAGAGCTTTTTCAGTATAAATAAAATAAAAATTCCAATTGAGTAAGAAAGCATCTTATCATAGTTTAGTCATCAGTTTTTTATTTTTCTTTATAGTACATAAAATAAAGGTGCATCTTTCCCTCAATGACATCTTAAATTAAACAAGTGAGCAACCCATTTTCCTCACTTGTGACATGTCTAGAGTCACAAACATGCCAACTTAAGGACCATAATCCACATTTCCTAATACTTGGCCCATTCCACCCCCCTACTGCATCAGAGAGCTTGTCTAAAACCATCAAGTCCTTAAAGGCAGATGATCTTATCAGAATCAGCCCAACGTCTGGCATGTACTGTCATTCCATTAGTATTCGGAATAAAGTGAATGACAGTGTGGACACCAAGCATTCACAGTGATGTACTTTTTGCTTTACAAGAAGAAGTGATGACAAGTTAACAACAAACTCAATTTCAGAAAAAGGTGAGCATCTCCTTTTTCTCACAGCACATGAAATGTGACTAAAATGTAGGTCAAGAGGCAAAGCAACTCCTTTTTTTTTCAAGAAGACATCATTGTTTAATGTCGCTTGAATAGTAAAGATGAAGAAAGGACACTCCACTCTTCACTAGATCTCTCTAAATTTAATTAGCATCACAAAAAGAAAGGAAATTTATTTGAGAATGATTATTTCTTTCTACATGGAGCAGTGCATTCTCTCTTAAATATGTACATGGAATCTCTAAAGA
Organism: Chaetophractus vellerosus; assembly: GCA_004027955.1. Classification (NCBI taxonomy): domain Eukaryota; kingdom Metazoa; phylum Chordata; class Mammalia; order Cingulata; family Chlamyphoridae; genus Chaetophractus; species Chaetophractus vellerosus. The sequence continues at coordinate 14,912 of PVKH010016153.1, forward strand.
TGAACGGAGGTGCAACCCCAACTCTAGATAAATTCAAGCCAGTACCCAAGACACTCTGTGCCTTGCAGGAGGCTCATCACTGATGGAAATCTGTCACTTTTGCCTAAGGCAATGTCATTGCTCAAGGGAAAGCAAAGCACAAGTGTTAGGTCAAGGGAGTTGTATACCCAGAACACCCACAGGCATAAGAGGTTTCTTCAAAGAAATGTGTAAAGAGAACTATGAGGGAAATAATGCAAATTGCCTTAAAAATGAGATGATAAAGTCTTTGAGGACTATGTGGAGCCCTTGACAAATCCGTAGCTCCAATGCCTCATTTACATGCCAATTAGAGAACCCTTCTAAGGAAGACAGAAACCTTGAATTGAAAACAAAAATTGTAGCAATACTTGGGTCCTAAACTATAAATAATCAGTAGGATGTCTTAGGGATCAAGAATATGAAGAAGACATGTTCACCTCATATTTTGGGAAAATGGAAATTATTGAAAAAGAGAAAACACAGCATGTCATCTGTTGACCACCAAAAGGAAAATAGAATATCCAACTCAAGTTATTTAGTTAATGCCTAATTTCCATAGAGTGTAGTCAAGTGGCCATTCGCTTAATCAAATTTGACAATTGCCTTGTCATTGTGTCCTGGGATAGAGAATGGGAGGAACTTTTATCCCTCCATTATACCTCCTTTTCCATCACTAAAGTGAAGGTGGTAATCTGAGGTGGGGTGGGAGTCAAGGGTTTACTGGTGTACAGTAATGAAATGATCTAAGGAAGACTTCAAAACTCAGGGGCAATATCATCTCAACACACACAGAGTCCATATTTCAAGCTCCAAACTGCTATGCCTCGGGCTTCTGATTAAGGAGATCCCTGGACAGAGACTTTAAGGAGAGGAGCCTGGCAGCGGTTCATCC
>PVKH010016155.1:0-15830 GCA_004027955.1 Chaetophractus vellerosus
CCCCCCCGTTGCGGCGACGCGCCGAGACTTGGTCACTGCGCAGGCGCGGCTTTCCCCGCTTGTGGGCGGCCTCTGCTTCCATCACGGCCGGCTTTTCAGTTCGCGGGTGGCTGGCTGTGCTCGATTTGCAGGCGACCTGCCCTGCCCGTGGCGGCTTTTGCCTGTCCGTGGCAGCTTTTTGCCCTGCCCACGGCGGCTCAGGCCCGCCCACGGCAGCTTGCCATTCTCAAGGCGGTCTGCCCGCTAGGAGAGGTCCCCGGGAACCGAACCCAGGGCCTCCCATGTGGTTTCCCAGCGAGCTCTTTATCCACTGAGCTATCTAGCCGGGCCCTCACTCTATTTTTAAAACCTTGCATTAGTGTGGTACATCTGTTACAATTCATGAAAGAATATTTTTATAATTGTACTATTAACTAAAGCCTATTGTTGACCAGAGGGTTCAATGTTTGTGCTAAACAGTTTTTTTTTAAAATTACTGTAGAAACATATATCAAGCCTAAAATTTCCCCTTTAACCACAAACAAAAAATTCAATGCTGTTAATTATGTTCACAATGTTGTGCAATTATCACCACTACCCATTACCAAAACTCTTCCATTAACCCAAACAGAAACTCTGTACAATTTATGCATTAACTTCCCATTCCCTACCTGCACCCTGGGCTCCTGATAACCTATAGTCTAGTCTCGGACTCTATGCATTTGCTTATTCTAATTATTTCAATTATAATGAAATAATTCTAATAATTCTAATAATAATTCAATTAGTAGCCATTCTAGTGCTTGTGAAATGGTATCTCATTGTGGTTTCGATTTGCATTTCCCTAATGGATGATGATGCTGAACATCTTTTCATGTGCTATTTGCTCATTTCTATATCTTCCTTGCAGAAATGTATATTCAGTTCTTTTGCCCATTTTGTAATTGGGTTGTTTCTCATTTTGTTGTTGAGCTGGAGGATTTCTTTATATATTCTGGATATTAAACCTTTATCACATATGTAGTTTCAAAATATTTTCTCCCATTGACTAGGCTGTCATTTTACTTTCATGATAAAATCCATTGAGGAACAAAAGTTTTAATTTTGATGAGGTCCCATTTATCTATTTTTTCTTTTGTTGCTTGTGCTTTGGGTGTAAAGTTAAAGAAATCAGTTCCTAACACAAGATCCTGAAGATGCTTCCCTATGTTTTCTTCTGGGAGTTTGATAGTTCCGATTCCTATATTTAGGTCTTTGATTCATTTTGAGTTGATTTTTGTATATGATGTGAAGTAGGGGTCTTCCTTCATTCTTCTGCATATGGATATCCAGTTTTCCCAGTACCATTTGTTGGAGAGACCTTTCTTTCCCAATTGAGTGGACTTGGTACCCTTGTCAAAAATCAGTTGGCCATAAATGTGAGGGTTGATTTCTTAACTCTCAGTTCTATTCAATTGGTCTTTGTGTCTGTCCTTGTGCCAATACCATGCTATTTTGATTACTGTGCCTTTGAAGTAAGTTTTTTTTTTCTTTCTGATTTTTCCCTTTATTCTATCATAATTGAAAAATGCTATTACTTAAAATGAATACTTGATACATAATTTCCCTACAACTTCTCTATGGTGAAATAAAACTGTACAGATTTAGAGTGTATATAATACCAATACTCATGACAATTTCAAACCAACTAGCATTGGTATAGCTTCAAATTACTACTAATTGTGGCTATTTTGGGGAAATTGTGTAAACCTTCTTAGGGTCCAGCATACCAAAAAGATTTCATTTCTAAAAGCAAATCTACATTGTTATAGAGTTCAAAAAGTGGCATTATAGTGTGGAGACACTATAAATTGCTACCTCTCCCTCATACATCTCTTAAAACAGGCTGAAATAAGGCAAAAATATTCATTACCACTATATGTTATAACTAAAGAAAATATTTCCACATACTACTTTTTGCCCAATGTGATTAAGGACAAAAAATAGGAATTCAGATCACTTTACTATCTGATAAACTGCTAATAAGCTCCAGTTAGTAATTTTTAGACATTATACCAAATTGTCTTTGTCTTCTAACACACAAACACACATGCGTGCACACACATACATATTTTTTCAAGTAAAGAAATGTTTAATAGATGTAAATTATTTACTGACTGTTTGCCACCAAATATTGTTAAATTCATTATCTTGCAGCATATCACTTTCAAGTTAAAATGTGAGAAACACCAATATTTATAATTATTTTAAGGAATATTATATAATGACACATTAAGGAGTAATTCTTTTGACTTATATTTCTTAAAAGGATGATAATAGCAAAAGTGATTCAAAATCTTCAGTGTGAGATTATGATTAAGCTACATTTTGCAAAAATATGGTGTAAAATAGTAATAATCCCATTCAACATCATGGATTCGGTCCCTTCAGGAGACTGAAAATTAACACAATCAAACTTTAAATTTACAGATGAAAGTAGTTCAATACTGCCATTGAGAAGCACATCTCTTACAACATTCATCCACAGTTTTGAAGGTCTGAATTATCAAATTAGTTTCATGAATTAGTCAGTTGGCACTTACAAACACATTTATTGCCTTGCCATCTTTACAATAGGTTTTCAAAGTATCACTAAAACTTTTGAAATACTTTACAAATTCTTTTGGTGTTCAAGTGCCCTGCAGTTTTGGCATTGATATTTCTTGAAGGCATTATACACTGCATCAAGAAGTTCTTTTTTTGTACTAGCTATATCCTTGATTGTCTATAGAAACCTCACTCTGTCACTGACCTCATCTGGGATCTTACTGAGAATTTGTTTAAATGCTCATGCCTTTTCACTTAGGTCCTTGAATTCTGGCTCCAATTGATCAATCAGATATTCTTCCACAACATCAGCTGCCATAGGAAGGAGAGATTTTCTGCAGTTAACTTCTATATATTTTTCTTTAAAATTTTAATAATGACGTTTTGCATGAGACCTTGATTTTCTTGTTCAGCCTTAATGAAAGCCATTCTCAGTGTCTGAGCTGCAGACAGATTTACTTGTTCTAGCTCATTAAACACAGGATACTGACTGCACAGAGGAGAAAAGAAACCATGGAAGTGGTCTCAGCTTCATTCTTCATCTCTTCCATTCTCATTCACATTCAAAAACCAACTACAGGAGAAAAAGCAGTGCTAAAATGCAGAGGAATCTTCATTCAATGCAGTATTTCTTAGAATTTTTGTGAAAAAATAGGCTACATAACATATGCTGACCAACAACTGGGGCACTGACTCCACTTCCCACCTTTGGAGCCCTCTTCAATTCCCAGATCTGAAATAAGTTTTTAAGATCAGGAAGTGTGAGTCCTTCAACTTTGTTTTTCTTTTTCAAGATGGCTTTGTCTATTCAGGGCCCTTTACCCTTCCATATACATTTTATGATTGGCTTTTCCATCTGCAAAGAAGGTTGCTGGAATTTTGACTGGGATTCTGTTGAATCTATAAATTGCTAGAAATGACATCTTAACAAGCTTTGTTCTTCCAATCCATGAACATGGAATGTCCTTCCATTTATTCAGGTCGTCTTTGATTTCTTTTAGCAATGTTTTATAGTTTTCTGCGAACAAGTGCTTTAAATCTTTGGTTAAATTTATTCCTAGATATTTGATTCTTTCAGTTGCTATCATAAATAGAACCTTTTAGAAAGTTCTTTTTCAGATTGTTCATTGCTTATGCATTAATGAGACACTACTGGTTTTTGTGCTGATCATGTACCACGTGATTTTGTTGAATTTGATAATTAGTTCCAGTAGCTTTATTATGGATTTTTCAGTGCAATAGGAATTTATTAAAATACTTTCCTTCTTTAGAGAAAATTTAAAACTTAAATATATCTATGTAATTGACACTCAAATCTTTAATTTTTTACTACAGACAGGAGCTACTTTATTTGGAAAATTGTGTGTTTTTCTAATTTATGTTAGGGAACCAACTTTCCTACAGTTATATATTACTGTAATTTCATAAATATTAAATTCAATGTTTAAGCAATGCTTCCGACAACAGTTATTTAATACATACTACAATGGGATAGTCAGAAAATAAGCAATACCTTTATGATAAAGTTTTTTTTTTTTCTGACAGCTCACAATCTAGTAGGGAACATAGGGCAAAATGGAATAATACATTCATAAGACTCATACCCATTCAATAAAACCAGTGCAAAACATTTATATCCATATTAAAGAAATGCTGGAATTAATGCAATTGATTAGAATAAAATGGGATTAGGCAGGGAAATTATCTTTAAAAGAAATTGTAGGAAAATGGATGTGGCTCAAGCGATTGGGGTCCCATCTACCACATGGAGGATCCCAGGTTCGGTTCCCAGAGTCTCCTGCTGAAAGCGAGCTGGCCTGCTTGGAGAACTGGAGCAAGAAGATGATGCAACAAAAAAGACACAGAGGAGAGACAGTGAGACACACAACAAACCAGAGAGCTAAGGTGGCTTAAGTGATTGAGTGCCTCTCTCCACATCGGAATGTCCCAGGATCAGTTCCCAATGCCTCTTAAAGAGAAGACGAGAAGAGAAGACAAGCAGACATAGAAGAAAGTGCAGCAAATGGACAGAGAGTGCAGACAGCAAGCACAAGCGGCAGAGGAGGGTGGGGTATAAATAAATCTTAAAAAAAAATTTGCAAACCATGTTCAGAAAGGATAAGTAAATCTGACTTGGTGAAGTTCTGTTCCTCCAAGGTTAGGTTGGGACATGGAGCAGAAATGCACAACTAAGACTAAAATACTGAAATGTATATCCACCTTAAATCTTTCATGGAATATAAACACACACACATATATATACACAAACACACATGCATACGCATAATTTGTAACTATAAATTTCCTTCTTTCATAATCTAAGTTATTTGTTCACTTGAAAAAAAGTAGCGAGAAAGATTTAAATAGGAATAAACAGCATTTTAGAAAAATATAACTAAAGTTAAATTGTGAATCTGGTCTCTCTTTGGCTGAGAAAATGCAAAAAAATTTTATTTATTTATTTATTACATATCCTCCCCCTTTCTGCTTGTTCTTGCTGTGTTCATTCTTGCATTCTTCCGTGTCCACTTGTCTCCCCTCCCCCCCAGGCAGCAACCCGCTGAGTCAGCTCACCGCGCGGTGGCCTGCCTGCTCACAGGGGCTTGCCCTGCCCGCGGGGGCTAACCCTGCCTGTGGCGGCTTTGCCCTGCCCACGGCAACTTGCCTTCTCAAGACGGACTGCCTGCTTGAGGAGGCCCCGGGAACCCGAACCCGGGGCCTCCTATGTGGTAAACCGGCGCCCTACCAACTGGGCTACAGCTGGCCCCTGGAAAAAATGTTTGAGTCATAAATCTGTTTTGAGTCATGTTTTTTAATAACCTGGTTGCTGATTTGTCATATTGACATATATTCTTTCCATTTGACTTTTTTTTGGCCAAATGGTTTACATCACATTTGGACCCAGGGAAGAAGAGCAGGTGGTATCCCACAGAATCATATGTTTTTATTAATTCCTTATGAAAACCAAAGTAAATTATGCTGATCAAAGTGACAGGTAGAATCCAAAGATCTTCACAGAATTACAGACAAAACCACCTTAGTTATAAAAATATCCCATTCATCTAAAAAGAAGATCAGGGGCCGGCTCGATAGCCCAGTGGATAGGGCACCGGCATACCACATGGGAGGCCCCGGGTTCGGTTCCCGGGGACCTCTCCTAGCGGGCAGACCGCCTTGAGAATGGCAAGCCGCCATGGGCGGGCCAGAGCCGCCATGGGCAGGGCAAAAAAACTGCCACGGACAGGGCAGGTTGCCCGTGAATGGAGCGCAGCCAGCCACCCGCGAACTGAAAGCCGGTCGTGAATGGAAGCAGAAGCCACCCACAAGCGGGGAAAGCAGCGCCTGCGCAGTGACCAGTCTCGGCATGTCGCCGCAGCGGGGGAGGGAAGGGGAGATATGTAATAAAATAAATAAATCTTTAAAAAAATAAAAAGAAGATCATGCATAAAAAGCAATGATTGGGACAGGTGGAAGAAGATAGCACAGAAAGTAAGCCATGAAATTAAGTGCCACAGAAATGGCAGAATGAAGGTTAAGAGCACAGCAGAAAAAGCCATTTCTCTGTGTAGAAGCCAAGGGTTTATGTATACAGCAGAGGAAAGAACGGTATGGAGAAACTCTATCTAAATGCAACCATGCCTAAGAGTGGAGCACACATAACAAACTTACGTATCTGAGGACTTCAATAGAAAGAGAAGTTATCATTAATGAGAAAAATTAATTTAGCTTAAATCTGGTCATGATAACTCAGGGGCAACACATCTTACTCCTTTGAAATCTGATATGTGCATAACAGATTTTGGCATATGTGTGGTGACTTTTTAAAAGTGATTTTTAATATATGTGCTTGACAGTATGCAGATTATAATAGCTACTGGGGATCAGATCATGTACCCCATAAACGGTATGTTCAGGTCCAAATTTCTGGTCCTGTAGGTATGAAACCATTTGTAAACAGGACCTTTGAAGATGTTATTAGTTGAGATGTGCCCAAACTAAAAGAGGGTGGGGTGTGGGAGAGAATGCAGCAGAAGAGTTAGGTGGGGGTAAAAGATCAGGAGCCCGATTTTGGACATGCTACATATGCTATATCTATTATATATCTAAACAGAAATATCAAGAAGGAGGTTGGCTATATGATTCTGGAGTCCAGAGAAGAGGTAAAGGCTACAGATATATAGTTGAGAGTCACAGATTTATAATTATATCTAAAGATGTATGGCTGGTGAGCTCACCAAGGAAGTGGAGATAGATAGTAAACAAAGTTTCAAACTGTAAGCCCTGGAGCAAACCAATGATCTAATGGTACAGAGGTCAGGGGAATGAGAAGGAATAAGCCAATGAAAGTGAGAAGGAGCAGTCAGTGATAGGAGGAATACAAAGAGAAGGTACTGTTTTAAAGGCAAAGTAGAGAAAATTAAGTAATAAAATGCTCAGTGAACATATGTGGGCATAAAATTTTATTCCTTTAGAATTCTTTTCTTAATACATATTCTAAGATGTGGAATTTCTAGGCATAATTGATGAAATTGTGAAAAGGCCAATACTAGGGAAAGAGACCTATAGTACTCCAACAAGAGTTGCTATTAACATCCAAGCTAATTAATCAATAGTTTCTAAAATCAGTTTTTCCACTGTTCATGAATTTGCCTATCTCTATAATCATAGAGCTCACATTTATTTTCCACAAGAGTATCATGACTTTGTCAGGTGACATCATAAAAGAGATAGCTATATCTAAAACATTCACCTGATTTATATAAATTTAGCCAGTCCCTATTATTCTGTCAGCAATTTCAGTTTCATTTATTTGCTTGTTTATTATCTGTCTCCTCTGACTGAGAATAAGCTATAAGAGATTATTTTTGTCTTTATTCATCCCTGTACCCCCAGCATCAAACAGAGTGCCTGATTTCCAACAAATGAATGCATAAGTGAATCAAAACAACAAGAAATGAATAATCGATTCGTTTGACATGACTTGTATTTACTGGAGAAGTCTAGCACCCATTGGTGCACAGGGCTGGATATGGGTGTTTATTAGCCAGGTAGCATGAGCAACTCAATGACTTGCTCCACTGACTCGTTTTACTAAACCAAAAATATTATGCAAAGGCCAGCATTTGGCTGAAAAGGTGTCCATCCTACAGTTTCCAGAACATTCCTTAATTACAATCCTTGAAACACTTTTATTCTTGCTCAATTTTTATCATTGTCTAAATATCACTGTGGTAAACACAGTGATATGCCAGTCAGATCCCCCACTGTTGTCCCAGGGGTTGCCTCTGCTGCAGAGAGCTGCTTCACCATAGGTCATGCTCTTTCCCAAGATAAACCATATCCAGGGACTAACTGATGCAGGAATATAATGGTTTAGCCATCTCAGCCCAGCTGGGGACAACTCTGAAAAGAGTTGACCCCATGGATCAGCTAAGGCCGTCATTTTGCCTGTATTGACCAATTTTCCCTCTGTCCACTCCTAATTCCTTTGTCTCCCTTCCACCAGGGTTGGTCTTAGAACACTTATAAACATCTTACACACTAAAGTTCATTTCAAAATCTGCCTTTCTGGTGACAGTACGTACCAGGAGTAGCCTGAGAAAGTAGGTGATAAGACGGGACTTCAGAGGTGAATCGCTCATTGCCAGTCTGGAAATGAGGATCCCATCTCTGGTGGTAGATGGAGTATAGAGAACTCCCTGGCACTGTGTAGCAGTACAAGTTTTTAAAGTCTCATCATTGATGGGATGGGATGGTATACCAGTGAAAGCGAATGGTTTAGCTGGAATTATGTCTCAGACATTTGAGAAATACAGGAGAAAAACTGTTAACTATAAGGACAATGGACAAAGATCACAAAAAGCTGGGAGCAAGTAATCACCAATGTGGAAGACAGACAGCCTCCTTGGTAGCACAGAAAAGATTCTCTCAGATCCTAGAGCTTCTGGGCAAAGGAAGTTGACAACCAGAATGAGTCTTAATTGTCATAGTGATAAAGCTCCAAAACTCTTAAAGGGCAGACCTTCTAAGTCCTGTTTTGAGGAAAGAATGGGACCCTGCCAAATGAGATGGGAATGTCTTGTTTGATGCCTCTGAAAATCTTCCAATTCTCAGATTTCCTAGGATCGTCTGAATCTGCAAAAGTGTCCCATCCTTCCTTTCTTGAAAAAGGAGACAAAAGGCTTGTCCCCAATAAGGTAACATGTGCCCTCCTCCCCTGCCTCATCAGCCCCTTCCTCCACTTCAGATCCCTAGGCCTATAACTAAGGTTACATCACAACATAACCTAACTGAGACATGCTAGGAAGAAAGGGACTATGCCCCAAAGGAACTGTAAGATCTAGCTGTTTGTATTAGCTAGGAGGGTACCTGTGGGGTTAAATTCTGAGGGTGTTTGATCAAAGGGGCTGTAATTTAAGATTGGATAAGGAAAAGTTTATCAATTTGAGGCGACTCCTGAGATATAGGATTTAACATCCTGCAAGAACTCCAGAAGATGGTACAAATTGACTACTAGAATGTTTCCTAGAAACATTGCAGAAGCAAATGGTAAACTGCCAGAAATGCTGTGGCACAGGTCAGAAGACGGAATTACAAGGCTCAGAGAAGTAGGCATGCTCAAGTATATATAATATATAAAGCCAGAAGACCCATCAGATGATTATGTATCACAGGAAGGCCAAAAAAATTACATCATTTACCAAAACCATAAGGAATATGGTAATGAGAAGGGCATCAACATTACTAAGAACTTTACTAGCGACTTTCCTCTGAAGGCGAGGAATTACAGAAGGAAAAGCTGTTACAAAACTAGGCTCACCAGCAGCAATGGGAAATGACAGGAACAGGTAAGGATGCTTAACCATCAAAACCACGTAGACACAATTATAAGAGTGGCAAGGTACATGTGGGGAAAGGGCTGATCCACAGAGAGTTGCTGAGATACTTAACAGAATAAGGCATTCCCCATAGGCACAACAGATAGCTAACAAGACTACTACTTAATATGTACCATCCAAAGTAAATCAAGGATGGATGATCACAAAACTCAGAGTAGCTGCCAAAAGAAAGCCACAATTTCTCACTCAATTTTCAAACCTGAGCTAGATTTTGGGCCTGAAGAAGATGCCTAGTCTCCAGAAGGAAGGACCTTGCAATACCATGGCAAGAATACAGAGTAATAATTCTTCCAGTTCTTCTCCAAAGGACCTCCAGCCCTTTATTCTGTAATTGCACCCTGGGAAAAGGGAACACCCAAATGTTTTGAGGACTGTTGGGCACAGGGTTCGAGCTGATAGGGATATACAGAGACCTGAAGCATCAACGTAGCCCCCATTAGAGTAGAGGCATATGGGGCCCAAGAATAAATGGAGTGCTGGTAAAGGGTCAGATCATAATGGGTCCAATGAGATCACATAATGCGCCCAATGAGACCAAAGACCCACCTGGTGGTGGTTTTCTCAGTCTATAATGTAGAGTAGGAGCTAACACTGTGGAAAAAAATTGAGAGAAAGAATTTGAAACTGCTCTACCCTGATGTCACCAAGATAGTAAATAAAAATAAAGTACCCTGTAGTTGGGGGAAAGTGGAGTGGGACTGGTGGATATTCGTGTACTCTTAAGGATCTAAAGGATACAGAGGTGGTCCAAGGTCACTGGTGAGCCCACACTACAACTTGACTTCTCCCTTTAATGTGTTTCTGTTCCATTTTATCCTAAGGGATTGATCTGAAGGGTACTCCTTAATAGCTTCATTTGAGAGCCTGATTCCTGAGCAGACCAATCTGCAACAGTTGTTTTCCACCTTGAATTTAAGTTGTGTTTTCTTAATTAAAAAAACTATCTTAGGTTTACTTTCAGGATTACTTCCTGACTAAATAAATAGTGACAGGGTTCACTTCTAGAAAGTTTTCCCAATGTAGTGTCATGCCAGGAAGATATTTTGAAAGGTCTTTGGGACTTCTCCTGGAGAAAAGTCCACAAGTACAAAATCTAATGGATAGCCACACTCTACATTTAAAAGTATTGTTGAGTCTTACCATTCCCCATTTTTTTATATTTTAGATAATCCCTCAATTCATTATCTTTTTTTTTATTATTTATATCCACCCCTTTCTGTTTGTTCTTGCTGTGTTCATTTTTTTTTTTTCTGCATTCTTCTGTGTCTGCCTGTCTCCCCCTGCTGTAGCATCCTGCTGAGTCAGCTCACCACGCAGCAGCCTGCCTGCTCGCGGCAGCTTGCCCTGCCCATGGCAGCTTACCCTGCCCGCGGTGGCTTTGCCCTGCCAGCGGCAGTTTGCCTTCTCGAGGCTGTCTGCCTGCTCGAGGGGGCCCCAGGAACCAAACCCGGGGCCTCCCATGTGGTAAACCAGAGCCCTACAATTGAGCTACAGCAGGTTCCCATTATCTTTTTTTTTTTTGTCTGTCTATTATTGTTGTTATTATTATTACTGAATAATGAAAATGTTCTAATAATGATTGAAGTGATGAATGTACAACTATGTTATTATACCAAATACCACTGATTGTACACTTTAGATGGATTGTATGCTTTATTAAATATATCAAAAACGGATTTAAAAATTCATTATCTATTTTTTTTTAAGTTTTTCTGATTCTACAATTTACTCTGAGCATTAAAAATTAGCTCATATCTCATTTCTGCAGAAAGTTTTCCATTGGTCCCCAAGCTGACTTATATAGACAGACTTTATTTCCAAAAAAACAGTAAAAATAAACATGTTGAGAACTGCATTTTCCTTTTCTTCTGTAGAATCTCACAATATTCTACATATAAATCCTTGATTAGTGTTGCTAATTAGAAAGTTATAATTTCAAAACCATACATAAGAGGTTTATAGGATAAGACATTTAAAATTAAATATGAAAAAGAGAAGTAGGCATGCTCAAGTATATATAATACATAAACCCAGAAGACCCATCAGATGATTACATATCACAAGAAGGCAAAAAAAATACATCATTTACCAAAGCCATAAAGAATATGGTAATGAGAAGAGCATCAACATTACTAAAAGTTCACTAGTGACTTTCCTCTGAAGGCTAGGAATTACAGAAGGAATTAACTGCACCATGTTATCTTGAACTTCAACTCTGTAGAGTTTCTCAACTATTTCTATGAATAAGTACAACTTAATCAAATATATTAATAAAAATAATAAATAAATCAGGACTGTGCTTTCATAAAGTAATCTAGTCCATAGTAATTGGCAAATATACTCTACACATTTTAAATCCTTGGGTAATGAGAGATTCAACATATTCTAAATATTGTCCATGCTGATGAAAGTACTTTCTGCAATTGGATATAACTTCTTAAGAATAAATGCTATAATAAAAAGAAGCCAGAAATACATGTCTAGTTAAGAGTTGATTCCACTGATGGGTTTAATTCTGCAAGAAAGCAAGGCGACATATCTGTTTTTAAATACTACATAGTTTCTGTAGTTATGCAGTAAAAATGGGATGACAATGTGACATAATTCTCTCAGAATATATTACTAAATAATGGTGGAAGCCTCTTTCTCAAAGAAAAAAAAAAAAAAAAAAAAAGAGGAAATATTATAGTAGCACTTGGCCCAATACTAAATCCTAACTAGAATGGGCGAAACTAGAGTACTGCATTTAATCAATACTATAGATTTAATCAGGGATTCAAGTATGACTGGATGCACTGACTCTTGTCCATTCTGGTTCATGCTCAGTTCCCATCTCTTCCTCAGCTTCTACTACCACAGAAGGATCAGATATAGCCATAAATACGACTAAAGATCAGATTTTAACAATTTCCAGAAACAAAGAACAGACTGGAATGCCAATAAATATGAAAAAGCTTGCTCAGGTAAATTAGTAACTAGTCACTGCCTCTCACAACAATTTTGCATTTCAATAATCACAGGTTCTAAAGATTCTTATAAGAGAAAACTATCTTTAAAGAATGCACCAGAAACTTTTTTCTGGAACAGACACATGATGTTATCACTTGGCCACTAACAGTTACGAGGAGATTTAGATATAGATTCTTTTCATTAAAATAACTTCTAATTACCAAACCATACCGCATAAAATTTGGATTTTTAAAATGGTTTATTAGGTTATCTTTAGATTTTTGAAATTTAACTAAATATTGATAAAATGAAGATTATACATACTTGTAAGAGACTTCCTCCATGAATTCATCCAAAAAATCATCATACTGACGACCTCTCACTCTCTTCCTCCGTAGTCCAATGTACAGTGGATCTTTAAGTAATTCCTGTTAAAAATAAATAATTTACCATAGACATAGAAATAACTATAAGCCAGTCACTTAATCTTTCTGAGCTTTAGTTTTCCTCATCTGTATAATAGGGCTAAAAATAAAATATTGCCATATTGACTGAGAATTAATCTACAAAGTATTTAGTACTGTCTAGAATATATCTACAATATTTATATGCAAAATAAAAAAAATGTTACTAAACATTAAAAAAAAAAAAGTCATGCTGGACAACCAGCAAGGTGGCAGCAGAGTAAGGAGCTCCTAGAGTCAGCTCGAGTTACAGGGCAGTTAGTAATCGCCCAGAGCTATCTAAAGCACCTGTTTGGGGCCCCCATGAGACCAAAACGGCATTCTGCAACATCCTTGAAAGAATGGAAGGAGACTGCCCATCTGCAGAGAAGATCTGTAAGGAGAGCCCTCCACGCCACAGAGACCGGTGCCCATCCTCCGTGGCGGCACAAGCCACCTCAGGAGCTATTCCACAACTGGAATTGGAAGCTCTGCTTCCCAAAAACGGGGGAGGAAGAGACAGTTGGGCACCTGGGCACCAACTTCAGCCACTGATTAGTAAATTTGGCAGGCTAAAGATTAATCCTAAGAACTGTTAGTTTGAACCTGTCCAAGTCAGAAAGAGGCCAGTAGCCACTATTTTAATTCTGCCCCTGGCACCAGGGGAAGCAGGGTGGACGGAAAATCACAGTGCTGGTAGGGATCAGCCTCTTTCTACCCAGATCGGATTGCAGCTGTAGCCTAAACCCCAGCCCTGCCTCCGAGAGAGAGGAACCCAGGGGACCCTGCACCAGCCTCACCTGGGAAAATACAGGCCACACCACAGAGGCTGGTGATCAACCTACTCTGGTGGTGTAAGCTGCCTCAGGAACTATTCTGTGGCTGGAGTTGGGAGTTCCATTTCCCAAAAACAAGGGAAGGAGAGAGGGTTGACCACCAACTTCAGCTACTGATTAGTAAACTCGGCTGGCTAACGTATAACCATAAAAATAGCTAAAGTTTGAACCTGTCAAAGGCGGAAAGAGGCCAATATCCACCATTTTTAATCCACCCCCGGCATGAGGGGAGCCAAGCTGACTGAAAATCACAGAGAAGGTAGGGACCAAGGGCTTCTTTCACTCAGATTGACCTGCAGCCCTAGCCTAGGTTTCAGCCCCACCTCTAGCAGGGAGGAGGCTGGCAGTCCCTGCACCAGCCTGTCCGGGTAACGGCAGGTACATTCGGCTGACACAGACTGAATAGTAGGAAGTCTACCGGGGCAACTGTGGTCATTTTGGACCCACATGCCATAGACTGCTGTCCACACCTGAAACTCCATCCCCGCCCCAGGAGAAAGAGGTGTGAAGCTTCATCAGTCTCTTTGGGCAACTAGAGGCCAGATCTGCACGACTTAGATTATTACACTTGGCTGTGGCTCTGTCCCTATCCCTGGCAAAGGAGAAAGCTGGGAGAAGCTTTATCAGTCCCTTGGACAATGCAGGCAGCTTGAGCCTCCACAGCTTACAGCACCAACTATATCCTTGGCTCCTCCTACTCAACCAGCAAGGGAGAAAGGGCAAGAAAGCCCTAAAATAAAGAGAGAAACTGCACCCAGTATAAATACTCTAGTAAGCCAGATGCCAAGACACCAACAAAAAATTACAATCCACACCAAGGAGCAGGAAGATATGGCCCAGTTAAAGGAACAAGATAAGTCTCCAGATAACATAAAGGAGTTGAGACAACTACTCATAGATGTTCAAACAAATCTCCTTAATAAATTCAATGAGATAGCTAAAGAGATTAAGGATATTGAGAAGACATTGGGGGAAGTGGATTTGACTCAACCAGCTGGGCATCCGCTTATCACATGGGAGGTCCTGGGTTCAGGTCCAAGTGTCTCCTAAAGAAGACAAGCAGACACCCGCACCTGCCGCAATGAGAGCAAATGCCGTACCAACCATAACGAGCTAAACGCCCACAAGCCATACCCTGCTGAAACAAGCAGACACCACAAGCCAACAGACGTCGTACAAGGAGCGAGTGTGGCTCAGGCCACTGGGCATTTGCCTCCCATGTGGGAGGTCCCGGGTTCAGTTCCTGGTGCCTCTTAGAGAAGGAGAGAAAACAGGCAAGCAAACAATAAGCTGAGAGACAAAGAGAACCATCTAGGGAAGGGGGAGTCGGGAATAAATTAAAAATTAAATAAAGTAAAAAATAAATCTTTTTAAAAAAAGAAGACATTGGATGAGCACAAAGAAGACTGCGAAAGAATACAAAGAAAAATAACATTATGATAATGAAAGGAGCAATAAATGAAATTAAAAATACACTGGACATGTTTGGCTGGGGCAACAAGATGGCATCAGTTTAAGTGGGCGCTCACCATCTTCCTCACAAAAGACAGCTGAGTGGGGACAAGATCCTGTTCTGGGAGCCCATGAAGAGGGAGCCTTTGGGGCATCAATCTGGAGGTAGGTGGACAGGGAGATAGATTGCTCAAGATAAAACTGTGAGTTTTTAGCCCCTTGGCTGGTAACCGTGGACAGCTAAGCCCCACCCTAAGAGCAAGGGGCCAGGGTGAGCCCAGACTCCAGGCGGCCATCCAGCGAGAGGGAGCATTAGCCAAGAGTGGGAGCGCTCTGGCAAAGGGCAGAGAGGGGTTTCCTTTCTGTAGGTTTGGTTGCCTGGACCCTCTTTGAGCACTGGGGAGCATATCAGCCGGCTCAAGGTGGCACCAGGCAGAGTGGAGAGGCGAATCTGCTGATGAAGCCTGATTTACCTAACTATCCTGGGACAGAGAAACTTGACCTGTGAGAGGGTGGAGTCATGCAATTCTGCTGAAGACTATCAAAATTTCAACTCCCCTATGGGAGCCAGGCAATCAGAAGCACTTAATAAGTTTCCAAGAGCCTATTTAGGGTCCCCTGGGAGGAGGGGGTGGTCTAGAAGGGGGTTGAGAATCATTTCTGTGCAGTGAATTCAGTCACCAGGG
>PVKH010016156.1:0-15834 GCA_004027955.1 Chaetophractus vellerosus
AATGCAAACGTTAGGGTTAATTTGTGCAGAACTGGTCAAACCGTTGTGTGTTAATCTTTGGAAATGAATAGAAAAGGTGAAGGCACATCATAATGTTTGTAACTAGCAGTGCTAATAAATGGGTATGACATTGGCTGTAATAGAAAGTCTAAGGTCATGTATATTAATAAAAGGAAAACTAAAAAATATAACATGGGACTAAATAGCATAGTTAAACCTCATGTGAAATATGAGTAATATTGCATATATAAGACATTTTCCTTTGAAACTGTACAAATGTTATGAATGTTAATGTTACAAGATGTTATTATCAGGAAAAAAAAACACACAAAATAACACAACACATTAGGCTAAGTGAAAGAAACCAAACATAAAGTACAACATATTATATGATTCCATTTATTTATTTATTTATTATTTTTTTAACTGGAAGGTCCCGGGGATCGAACCCAGGTCCCTCCATATGGGAGACAGGCGCACAACCATTTGAGCCACAGCCATCCCCCTTGATTCCATTTATATAAAATGTAAATATGAATCAATTTATAGGGATGGAATTGGATTGGTGGTTGTGTAGGGTGGGGGAGGGATAGAGGGATTGAGAGGTGACTGTTAAGGGGTGTGGAGTTTTTCTTTTAGAAGTAATGAAATTGTTCTCATATTTTTTGTGGTGATGAATACATAACACTGTGATTATACTAAAAGCCATTGAATGTACAGTTTGAATGGATTGTATGATATGTGAATATATCTCAATAAAACAGCTTTTCAAAAAAGTACTTAAAGCCATGAATTATAAAAATTACATTTTGTTCTGAATATAGCTCAAAAGGTCTTAGAATACAAGTTGTCATCTGCTTGATCAAGTAATAAAGAAAAGTTTGTGTGGATTAAATAGATGTTGCTTACTAATGCAAAGAAATGTATGAGACCTATTTAAAAGATTTACAATATAAAATTTCAGCTCTTTTTCTTTTCATTTGGAGTGCTTACTGGTTAGAGTTCTTAGCGTGCTGTAATGGCAGAGTTGTAGATGGACATGTTGAGAGATGTCAAAGGACATGTAACAGCTGTGTTGTTGATGTCCTTGGACAAGGGCTTAAACTCTCAGGCCCCTTTTTCAGTGTTCAAAAAAACATGATGAGGACTGATTGATCCTCAATCAATCAGCCAATTGATGGATTGATTACATGTAAAACCAGTGATACTACATAGGTTCTCAGTGTGCATGAATTCTTTTCTATCCCAAATAACTTATACTGAGGGTATCAGAAAGCAAAGCAGGCTGCCTTGCTCTTAGTTAGACTCATTCTTACCATGCTTAAGATTTAATTCTATAATAATAATTGCCATTTTATTGACTTTTGATGTGTCATAAAATGTACTAGACTTTTTTCCATCTTATCAAAGTCATTTCTGGGCCTCTGTTTGTTCTGGTTGTTCTAAAAAGTATAAGATGGATGCAAAAACAAAATCATGGTATGCTCCATGATTCATTCAATACATTTCAAATACCTGCTAATTTCCAGGCATAATGGCAGGTATATTAGAGCGAGCAAAATAAGCAGTGACTTTGCTATCATGGATAAAGTTTAACATCTAGAATTGCCTATCTAATATTCATTTTGTCCATCTTTCATTACTAATAGATCCTTGATTTTTTTTAAACTGAGGATTGTATACTCAGGTTGCCTTCTAGCTAAGGACTCAGCTCTTCTTGGTGATTTATAAGCGGCCGTTCTACCAATTGATATTTCTGGGAAAGTTATTGCTTGCCAGAATTAAAAGAACAGAGCCATCCATTTGCTCTTCACTCTTCTTCTGAACTAGAACATGATACTGAAGGTACAATGGCCAGATTGGGCAATACTTTAAGAAAGGAGGAGCAAGAAGATGGATGGAGACTGGTTGTTTGGAGTCATTCTTGAGTAGCTAGCCACACCAGCCCCAAATACTAGCTAGATATCTTTATCTCCACTATATTGGGGACCGGTGACTGTCTGTCCTTTGAAAACCATTGGCTATCTGGTACCTGATGCTGCTGGGAGTTGTAAGAAGAATCAACAGACAAATGGTTGAGCTAAGAAAGGAAACACCAGTCGGGCAGCCTACGTTTCTTCTGTGCTGCATGGCAATAAGATATTACAGAAAGTGGTTGAGCTGGGCCACTTACTGGAAAAGCGGATCTCAGCAGCAAAAAGATGTGGGGTGGTAGTAGGCAGTGGGGGAGACAGAGCCAGAACAGATAACCCATGTAGGGAAAATGGAGTAGAGAGAACTCAAAAAAGGGCCCCAGAAATACCCATACTTGTGCCCCACAGGAAAGCCAGAATTTCAACACCTGTCACATACAGAACTCTGTTAGGCAGAATTAGCCTGAGAATCATCAAAATCAGCAGCAGGGGTAATCACACCCTAATCAAGGGCAAGAAGAGAAGGAACTTTGTCTGCTCCCCTCCTTCAGAAGCTGAGCAATGAGAAGAGGGAAGGCTAGGACTTGTGTGAGCATCAGCACATGCTCGCCCTCCAAACAAGTTGCTAGAGACACAGACCAGTCTAGCTTGAGCTAAAGATGGTAGAACAGGATAGAAGAAAATAATTTACAATAAGAGACGAGGCTAAAGGTTTAAAATGAATAAGATATACTCCCAAGAACCTGAAGACGACAAAATAAAGGGGAAATTTTACACGATTAGGTCAAGTGGTCACTAAAATATCAAGCAAGGGGAATTCAACACAAGAGCAGTTGAGAAGATGGGGGAGGATGTCAGTTAGTGGGGAAAAAAATTGAACCAGCTCATGTATCATGAACACAAATAAACCAATGGGACTCCATGATAAAACAGTGTATTAAGTAACCATCATTAAAAGTTTAAAAATTTGAGAAGGGCTTATGTTTTATGAAGGAAATGTAAACGGTGTGCTGACAGCTTGCAATAGAAGGATCTAGTGTGGAGTTCTGGTAATAGGCAAGAGAAATGTGAGCTGCGTCCTGGGCGTGGTGGAGGGAGTGTTCTGTGGCTGTGGTTGGGAAGGACTGAGGTTGGAGAGAACTGGCTGGTCCTGTCTGAGGAACCAAACAAAGGCCTAGGGCCTCTGAGCACAGAGATTGGGACGCAGGCTAGAGCAGTACAAGAAGAAATTGAAAAGATAGATGATAAAGCAAGAAGATTCACATGAGTGAAAGGGAGTTATCCAACCTGACTACCAGGTAGAAACTAAAAGCTTCTGTCAGGCATGAGAGCACAAAGTGCCCTCTTCCTCCTCCTCTGGCACATGTAGTGACTGACAACTGCTCAGTCAACTTAATGTACACTTCGGTGCATATTTTTGGAGAGCTCCCTCAGCAGGATGAGAAGGTCACTGAGGGAATAAACAGAGCTCCACACACTTAATGAAAGAATGTTGTCAATTGCCAGTAGGATTTCAGAGAATTTCAAATGAGCCTTTCAGCTGGCTCAGCCTCAGGGCCTCTTAGACCCAATTTACTTCTGGACTTTTCCTCCTCTCTGAATGCACAGACACCAGGGACATTCTTTTCCAGGGCTGCTGCTGCCTCCTGTCGAAGCAGAAAGCACCTATGACCTTCCTGCTCTTTCAGCTTCTGAAGACTGGAGATGTGCTGGTTCAGATACAGCAGGAAAACTTCAGAAGGATTTTCCAGCACTGGACTGAACCTTGGAGGTAGCCTTGCTTTTGCCTTGCGTCACACACAGCACCAGGAAGGAGGAAACATCACAGCTGTGCCCTGGTTCTCTGCCCCCTTTCTGAAGCCATGACGCTCACATCTGCAATTTCCCCAGCCTCCTCTTATTCTAGAAATGTTGGCTCCCAATCACATTTCAGCTACCTGCAGGGCAATTTCTAGACCCATTTCTAACCAGCTGGACTAAACCTGAATTCATTTGAGGATAATTTTCAGGAGACAAGGAATGAACTCTGTGCAATTCAGCAAATATGTGACAACTCTTCCCTGAATAGTCACAGCCGGTTAATTTAACTCAATTTCATTCATCAGCTACCAGGCAGGAGGCCAGAGAAAGTCCAAAAGATTAACATGGAACTCATCTGCGAGTTTTTGGAAACATAAGAAACACTTACCCCAACCTCTGGCGGTGGATCTTTACGGTCAGGTAGGACACTGGTTCGGACCTGTGGAGAGAAACCCAATTTCTATATGACTTGGGAGTAGAAGCCAGTGCAGAAGCAACACACAGGAGCTGGGTTTCAATTTCCTTCATCTGGCGTCTAGTCAGACTCTGAGGTTAATGATTAATGAAGCTACCTGAGTGAAACCCCTGCTGCAGCCCAATGAAGATGTCCTTTTATAGTTTCTATACTTCCTGATTTTCCTAAGGAAACAGAACTGCATGGATCTTCACCCCATCTCCTCAAAATGCAACCCTCATTCAGCATTCAAGGGAAAGGATAGAGATGGCACAGAGAAAGTAATTCTATGAGTGTCCAATAAATATTTATTCTCTGAATAAGCACTAAAATCTATACTCTTTATAGGATAGCCCTCTCACTTGAGAATTCTGGGGTCAAGTTTCAGTACTATCAATTCAATTTATTTGAAAAGCAATTCTCAACTGGGGAAGGGGTAATAGTAGAAAACAATCAGTTATCTGGGGAATCTTTTCATAAGTTTGGAAAAGCATTTCAAGTGATATGTTAACTCAGATAATAAGGAGACATATCTTCTGCTGACCAGGGATTCTCAATCCTGGCTATACATTAGAATCACCTGGGAAACTTTTCAAACTATTGACATTACTCCTTGCCCCAGATATTCTCATTCTAATATACAGATACAGAGTCAGTTTCTCTACTTAAGAAAAATGTCTCAAATGAAAAGAAATGACGAGTCTCTTTCTCAGTTCAGCAAAAGCTAGTAAAGGCAAGAAACAATGATAAAATCTAAATCTAATATATCTTAATTTGAAGTAGGGAAGAGGGAAACAAGTAAAATGAATACAGAATAACATATAAGCACATCCTGTTTAATTGGGGGGTGGGGGATTGAGGGGAGAGCAGCAGTCCAGAAACACAGAATGAATCAACAGTTTAGAGAGTCATGTTGAGAGGATCCCTTTGGAGCAGTGCTAGCAATCATGCTTCTCTTCAAATCTAAAGTTCTGGCATACCTGACCATACCAGGTCAATTCTTCCGGGTTGAAGGGATGCTTATAATATCCCTAATAATGTCAAAATGTTTGAGCGAGCTCCTAAAGGCCTGTTGATCTTTAACATAGTTTCCATTTCCTTCATAAGAGCCTCAAGCCATGGAAAGACGTGCATTTTAACTTCCAGCTCAATACTCTTTGTTTCTTTATGGCAGATCCAGCACTATCACTTGAACAATCGTCAGTCATTATGACTCAAAATTGTTCACCAGAGCACAAAATAAATGACAGGAGATACCCCAACAGAGTAAACAACACAATTTGCAGAACATACTCAACTCAGAATACCTTGACAGAGCACTCACTGCTTAAGAACATTTACAATTTGGTAGCTGCTTTAACAATTTTGGCCCCAGATTGTTCAGATGTACCATTCAGTCTCAATATCTGAGAGTCATCAGCTGACCTTAAAGCAAGAGGAAACTGTATATTAATAGTGGGCTGTAATGGACTGTGTTTATATGTGATTATGTACACACTTAGATGCATAAACATCTAATGAATGAATATATATCTACACACATGCAACACATACACATATATGTATACGTGTATGTACATTATTTTAAGAAAATATTTTAGTGGTGAATAATAATGTTATCCAAAAGAATAGGCTTGAATTTAGAAATAAAGTGAAAGTTAGAAATTGATGAGGGTCGATATATTTATAACTGCATAAACTACTTGATTTAGATATTCTATATTTTTTAAAATGTGTAATTTAATGTTGGATAAAGGTAGAATAATACAGACAATACCTGCAATATGGTCTATTTAATCCCTAAATTTATATTAATTTTGTAGTGGAATGCTTAATCCAGAAGAGAACAAACTACAGAGGAAAAAAAAAAGGATTTTTTATCCTAAAGTCGAATGCTATGCAAAAAGTCAAAAGATACTCACAAACTAGTTTGCCATATCCAGTATGTGTGTGAAGCACATGCCAGGGAGCTATAAAAGCCCAAATGCATTCAGGAAAGAGTGAGTTTTCTGATGATGATATCATATGGAGCGCTGCTGGGAAGTGGTTAGAGTTAACTAAGTCTAGGGAGATAAGTTGGAACTATTTCCTGAAGAGGGCTATATATTGTGCTTAGGAATCTGGGCTTTATATTATTTCCAAGTAATAGAAAATCAGGAAAGGAGTTTAGGTGGTGGGGTGACATGCTCATACCCCTTGAATCATCCCAACTCTGCCCTGAGTGACCTTGGGGGAGTTATCTAACCAGTTGACTTATCTTTAACACAGGCTAATAACAGACTCCATGGGTTGTTGTCAGGATTACATGTTTTCCAGCACACAGAACAGCACTGTTATGGGAGTAAGCTGTGTTCCCCAAAAAGATATGCTCAAGTCCTGATCCCTGGTCCCATGAATGTGACCTTCCTTGGAAATAAGGTCTTTGAAGATGTAATTAGTCAATATGAGGACAAACTGGATCAGGGTGGGCCCTAAGCCAATATGATTGATGCCCTTATAAGCGGAAAGATTTTTGGACAGACAGGCAGACACAGAGGAAAAGGCCATGTGACAGCAAAAATTGAAGCGCTGCAGCTTCAAGCCAAGAAACTCCTATGATTGCTGGCCAATTCCAGAAGCTCCCCTGTGGGAGTCTGAGGAGCTTGCCCCTGCCAACACCATGCTTTTGGACTTCTGGCCTCCAGAACTGAGACAATACATTTCTGTTGTTTTAGGGTATCCAGTATGTGGTCCTTTGGTATGGCAGTCCCCAAAACAGAAGACAAGTATCTGACAAGAGAGGGAAAGAGGGAGGAGGGTGGAGAGGAATAGAGAAAGAGCAGAAAGGGGGAGGTAGGGGAGGAAGGGAAAGAGAAAAAAAGAAGGGGGGAGAGGCAGCAAGTAGGAGAAGGAAGGAGGGAGGGAGGGACGGAGGACTATGTCACTGGAAAAATAAACCCTAAACGGATTTAGAAGAGACCTCTTGAAGAAGAAGGGATGCAGCAGTGGTTGTCACTGCAGCATTCAGAATATTCCAGGTCATCGGCAATGTCGTGCCTCCTGAGAATTAGCGGCCTTCCTGAGGAATTCATTTTTCCTTTTTTGGTCTTATCAGAAGCTCTTATCCCTGGCTTTTCTCTACCAGACCCCTTGTCTCCCTTCCTGGAACATAATAATGTCTGCCTGACCACACATTTAAAGTTTTTGCAGCTTCCTTTTGTCTACACTTTTATGATATCAAATAAAGTAAGGCAGACCAATTATAGGTGTGATCATGTTGAAGATTGTATATTCCATCCTGAATGTTTCTTGAGGTACATGTAAAAGAAGTTAATTGAGTGCAAAATTCCACATATTAAATTTACCTCAAACAACAACAACAACAACAATAAGTAGCCTACAGCGAGTGATACTCACACTTTTAGCAAATCTCTATAGGCTAGTTCACAAACCTTGCTCGTTCTCAAGCAAGAGGCTGTTTTGGCTACCACTACGTCTACGAATACAG
This sequence comes from Chaetophractus vellerosus, assembly GCA_004027955.1. Taxonomy (NCBI): domain Eukaryota; kingdom Metazoa; phylum Chordata; class Mammalia; order Cingulata; family Chlamyphoridae; genus Chaetophractus; species Chaetophractus vellerosus. Next base: position 7,655 of record PVKH010016156.1, read on the forward strand.
CCCTCAATGCCCAAATCTATGAGAAAGGACTCCTGAAACAAGTCGACCCTGTTACAAAGAGCATGGGTACTGCTGTCCTGAGGGAGGAAGGTGGATGGTAAGGATTGCCATAGTTTGCACAGAGGAGTTGCTGAGAATGAGGGAGGGCGGCTGCCTGAAATGCTAATACTTTGCTGGGGGTCCAGATCCAGAGAAGGGAGGGCCTTGCTGCCGTAAGTCTGTTCACGAGGATGGCACAGCCTGACCTCACACAAGGGCACCTCTGCACAGGTGGGTGAGAGAAGAGCAACCTTATCCTGGGCAGGCTCAGGGAGAAGGCAGAGAGGGAAGACCTCAGCAATAATGGAGTTTGTGGTAAGGCAGGGAGAGAGCTTGGATCTTCTTTCTATACTATTGTCACATCTGGTAAAGTCTCTGATAACAAATGTGTCATTGAAGCTCATATTTTTTACTAATAACAATGTCACTCATATCAAATTAGAATATGCAATACCATTAACATCTGCATGTTCCACTTGGAACGAGACATAGAACTGCCTTAATATTCAAGCACATGAAAAGCTGTCTGGGATGGCAATGTCTAGCCCCTTCCATGATAATGGAATTGTCTGGAAGGAAGCTGCCCAGGCAGGATTATATTTCCAAGCTCCCCTTGTACCCTGGTGTAACCAATGAAACATCCTGTAAGCGATGGTGCCGCATCCCTGCTGGGATTTTCAGAAGTGAATGTAATGCACCCTCTTCACTGTCTAGTTACCCTTCCAATGTCCAGAAGTAGAAAGTTCAGGTCTTAGGTGATTACAGAGCTGTGCCTGGGTTCTAGAGTCACCACATGAAAGAAAGCCCTCCACCAATCACTACCACTATTAAACTGTTACATAATTATATTAGTTTTCTGTTGTGTAATAAATCACCACAAACTAAGCTACATAAAACAAGAGCCACTGATTAGTTCCCACTTCTGTAGACCAGAAGCCCAGGCATGGCCAGCATGGGTCCTCTGTTCAGGTCTCACCAGGCTGAAATCAAGGTGTCAGCCAGCTATGCCCTCATCTGAAGGCTTGCCTAGGCACATTTCTGTTTCCAAACTCTCTCAGACTGTGGGCAGAATTCAGCTCCTTGCAGCTCTAGGATCGAGGTTCCCATTTTGTTGATGGCTCTCAGCTGGGGACCTCTCTGCACTCCTAGAGCTGCTGCATTCTTTTGCCCCATGGCCTTTTCCATCTTAAATTCAGCAACAAACTATTGCCTTTGCAACAAAAACTTTTCACACTTAGAATCTCTGAATTCAGGAAGAAACTCTTTTAAGAATTCACTTGATTGGGTCAGGCTCTCCCTTTCTTAAATCACCTGTGCCATATAACATGACCTTATCACAAGGGTACACTCCACCACAAACAGTCTCAGGGATTATGCAGGGTATGTAACCATGGGGTGGTAATCTTGGGGTCCATTTTAGAATTCTGCCTACGACAACTTTCAAAAATAAACTTCCACTGGTTTGAGACACTGGAATATGAATGTTTACATTTGTTTCCGCAGCAAGCATCATTCAGACTCCACATCTGTTTTTTTTTGTTTTTTGGTTTTTTTTTTTTTTAGGAGTTACTGGGGATTTAACCCAGGATCTCGTACATGGGAAACAGGCACTCAATCAGAGTTACATCTACTCCCCAATGAGAGTTGGTATTTTTTTTTTCATTTATTTGTTTTTAGGAGGTACCAGGGATCAAACCAGGGACCTTGTACATGGGAAGCAGATACTCAACCACTTGAACTATATCCACTCCCTTCCACATCTGTTTTACATGAAAACTTTGTTTCAGTTTACAGTTATGGAGAAATTAAAGCAAGATCACTAATATTAAATCCAAATTCACTAATAATTGTTATGGTAGCAAACATGTATTAAGCACTTGTGGTTCATCCGCTATTATAAGCACTAGTCATCCCAGAGATTAAGAGATTAAGAAGAGAAGTCATTTCTTGCCCACAAGCAATGAAGATTACAGTCAGAGTCAAAATGTCTAATAATAATCACAAAGAATATTCAGTTGACTAAAGACTATCATCGACTCTCAGATATTGGTATTACAATTAACTTTTGTTTTGGGTAGAGAAAGTATCCATGTGCAAACCCAAGTAATTTAAATCACAGAATCTTACAGATGAAACAGATTTTAGATGGAAAAACTACCTATGTGATATAGAAATTTCATCTGAAATATCCTTGAGTGATACATCTAAATTTTTTCCTTGAACATTGTAATGGTTTCAGAGTTTTATTTAATCGTGAATTCCAAAAATACAGATTGAATTATTCTTGTAAACTAATCTGTTCATCTAGGCATGATTAAGTTATGAGTAGGGCGTTAACTGCCACATCAGTGAGATGTTGAGCCCCACCCCTCGATGGGCGTGGTCTCGAGTATAAAAGGCTAGACAAGAGGCAGCAGAGCAAGCAGATTGAGAGAAGCAGATTGAGAGAAGCAGATTGAGAGAATTGGAGAAGCAGATTTGAGAAGCAGTTCTGATGTTGGAGTGAGCCGTTCGCCCGATAGTCTACAGCTGCCTTGTGGAGAGATGCAACGCATAGAAAGCCTCATGGTCTACAGCTGAACTCGTGAAGGAAACAGAAGCTAAGCCCAGAGACAAACGCAGCCCCGGGAACAAAGGAATCCAGAAGCCTGAACCCTGGAGACGTCGGCAGCCATCTTGCTCTAAGACATGGACTTTGGTATGGGAAGAAATTTATGCTTTGTGGCCTGGTAACTGTAAGCTTCTACCCCAAATAAATACCCTTTATAAAGACCGACCAATCTTTGGTGTATTTCAAAAGGCACATCTGTGGCTGACCAAAACAAACATGTTTAAGCTCTAGTTTGCTATCTCACTTATCGGTATTTTAGAGGCAGTATTGCAAACTCACACGTTAGAAGGTAGATCTTCTCATTTTTTAAAAAGATAAAACAGAAATCTGAATTATTTTTGTACTATCATATGATTGAAATGTTTTGGCAACTAATGTGGATCTCAAACACTCTGTGCCAACATTGCAAATGCAAAAAAAAAAAAAAAAAGAATGTCTCTAAGTAGGAAACAGCTCATGAGCCATTAGTATAATTAGTGTGGGGTTATCTTATTATAACCTTGGCATTATGGTTCCATGATTTTGGCAGAGCAGTGGACTTCCTTAATTCCTGTTCTCTGCTTTAGTACCTATCAGCTCTGTGGATCTTGGGCACATTACCTACCATCTCTAAGAGCATTTTCCTACTGTATAGAATGGGGAAATAAGAGAGAATAATTTAGTAGGACATTATGAGAAGTAAGAGATGAGCTATATAGAATGTTTATTAAAAGTGGACTAGACTCTAATGGAACAGCAACAGAGTCCCAAGTACAGGGGCAATGACTAGTGAAGAAGGATAGTCCATTGATGGGCCTTTGATATTGACGGCTATGTTTATGAGCCTTTTGCTTTTGAATTTGCAACTTGGCCTAGTGCTGTAGGGTGCCTAAGAGTTACCTCCTGAGAGCCTCTTTGTTACTCAAATGTGGCCTCTCTCTAAGCCAAACTCAGCATGTAGATACATTACCTTCCCTGCAGTGAGGGACATGACTCCCAGGGATGAGCCTCCCTGGCACTGAGGGATTACTACCAAGCACCTGCTGGTGATACAATTGGAAAAAGACCTTGAATAAAAGGGGGAAAAGGTAAAGACAAATGAGTTTATATGGTTGAGACTTCAAAGTGAGTTGGAAGGTCATCAGAGAAGTAACACTTATGCACGCCTCAGCAGGATCTCATAGACAGCCAAAGTGGACACTACCCCAAAGATTGGGGGTCCTGAAGGCTCCGGAGACACCCAGGTCCTGTGGTCATGGCAGAGAGATCCGCAGTTTGGTGCCTTGCCAGTGGGCCCTACTTTGGAGATTGTGCTCCTGAGTGTGACAGAGTTGGACTCAGATGTAACTTCTCTACACATGCATTTTCTGTCCCTTTTGTTTGAACATATAGTTGGTGCTGGAGTTGGTAAGATGTACGTCCAGGAGTTTTGAATCTCTGGGATGTCCATGTGCTAGCTGGACCTTGAGCCTCAGAGGAGTTGCAGCACCTACTCTCCAGCTCATTGGATTCACCCAGGACAGCTGATAGGGAGGCAAGGAACTGAGAGAGTCTAAACTGCAAACACACCAAGGAACTGAGAGAGTCTACAACTGCAAGCAAGAGAGTCCCATCCATCTGCCATATGGGATAGAAGTCCCCTCTCAATTAGAGGTGGAGTGGACATCACCATCCCAGAATCCTCAGGATTGGTGAATAAAATATGGACTAGAATACAGTTACTGGTGTTCTACTACAGACTTATTGTGATTCTAGCACTGGAAAAAAATTATATCATTGATGTAGAGACAGTGGCCAGTGGAGGTACTAAAATCAGGGAGAGGGAAAAAGAGGTGTAATATGGGAGCATTTTCAGGACTTGCAATTGACCTGGATGACATTGCAGTGACAGATACAGGCCATTATATATCCTGCCATAGCCTACAGAATTGAGTGGGAGAGAGTATAAACTACAATGTAAACTATAATCCATGCTTAGTGGCAGTGCTCAAAAATGTGTTCATCAATTGCAATGAATGTACCACACAAATGAAAGAAGTTGTTAATGTGCGGAAAAGTGGGAGGTCTGGGGAGTGGGGTATATGGGAATCCCTTATTTTTTATGTAACAATTTATGTAATCTAAGTATCTTTTAAAACTAAATAAAAAATATATCTTCAAAAAGTGAATAAGAGGGGTGCGGATGTAGCTCAGTGGTTGAGCACCTGCCTTCCATGCATGAGGTCCCAGGTTCAATCCCTGGTACCTCCTAAAAAAAAAGTGAAGAACTATATATGTATATATATCAAGAACTCAAAAGTTAACTAATAACATTATTAAGGCAAATGAATATGATACAGGGCAAAATTGTTAACATTGAGCTAAGATCTATATCTATACCTGTCTATTTCAGTCAGAGATCTAAGCTCTTTGGGGAACAAAAAAGAAAAATTCTATTTTTCTGGAATTGAAAATATATTGAGAAAAATTCCTTCAAATATCAATAATGGGCAAATATGAATTCTTTTGCAAGTAGGTTATTATTATTATTAATTTTTTTACCAGAAACATACCTGGTAAATAAGGGGAGAGGTGTGTCAAAATAAACCCACTACTATTTTAAGAACAAATGTTGTTCTTAACCTTGATTACACATGAGATTTACCTGGAAAATAGGTTTTAAAAATGCAGATTCCCAGGTTACATTCTAGACTACTCAAATCAGAATCTCCTGGGGGTAGTATCCAGGAATAAACATTTTTTAAAAGAGTCCTCACTTGATTCCGGTGTATGGCTAAGTTTGAGAATTACTGTTTTAAAATGAGACTGTTTTTCTTATGTGTCATATACTAGCCCTGAATCTTATGAGAAGTCTCGAAAATGTGTTGTGCAATTATCAAGCCACTAGAATAAGTTTCCCTTTGAAAGAGAGCAATAGAAAGTTAAATTCAGAGCTGGAAGGGATCTTTGATGTATTTAGTCTGTACACTCATCCACTGGTATGCTGCTGTTCAGAAGGATGGTCCTCAGACCACACCCTACAGGCTTGTTAGAAATGCAGAGTCTCAGGCTCACCCCAGACCTACTGAATCAGAATCTTCATTTTTAACTGAGTCGCCAAGTAATTCCTATGCACATTTAAGTTAGAGACGCTCTAGTGTAGAAGACTGCTTATGAGTGAAATGGATCAGAGATGAGAATTACAGATTTTCACTTGCAGCAAACATGCCTCAAATAAGAAATGGGATTTATTCTTTCAGTTTTGACGCTATTTCATAATATTTATAAATGTCAGTGGTCTCTAGAAGCTCCAGATTCTATCTTCCAGCAAAAGTTTGCTTCCTTTCCTTCATTAGACACATAATGATGGGGGTCCCTCTCTTCAATCAAGTCAGGGGGTGATCTGGGCTGGAAATTTGGTAAGAGATTCATTCTATCTGTGGCTCATTTCTGTTCCTAGAGTGTGGCTCTCCAGGACTTTCAACTGAGAGCCTGGCCAGTTTTTGCTTCTCAACCCTGAAAAATTGCAGGAGATTCTCAGAGGTTTTCAGTGTACCCCACAGCTTCAGAATCTGCCAAATGTCTATAGAGAGATACCAGTCATGAGCTTAATCCCCCTTGGTCTCCCAAATTATCATTTCAGCTCCATGTGAAAACCAAAATATCTGCTGTTTCCCTGTCTGCCAGCTGTGACCTTGTGTTCAGCAAAAGCCTTGATCCTCAGACTCTAGCTACAGGGAGAATCTGAAAATGCCCGTATGTGAAAAAGGTGTTTTAAGAGACCCAATGTCAGTTCACCACTCCAACTAGAGCCTGGTTGTCTCTTGCCTGGTTTTCAGCCCTTCTCTGGTTTCCTAAGCCCTATGAGTTTTTATTCCACCTTTCACAAGCTTTTGGCCTGGTTTGTTAGTCTCCTGCAAAGCCTCAGAATTCAGCAAATGTCTTCTAAGGAAAAATGGCCATGTATCTGAGGCCCTTGAAGTCTCAATTTCTCACTTCATCCAACACAACTGCAAAAAGCTTTGTTTCCCAAAGTGCAGCAGTGCTGTATCTAGGCCAAGGCTTACTCCCCAGCCCACATTCAGAAACAGCAAATGACCTAGAGGAAAAATCACAGGTTCCAGAGAGTCAGTTTTTCAATTGCAGATAGTCCTTTCTCTTCTGGAATTTTAGTCTATGCAGATCTTATTGCCTCCACAGCTCACGGATGCCTCAAGATGTGGTTTTTGTAATCTGTCTGGCTTAAGTGTTATCAGAGGGAGCATTGCTTGGCCCACCTACCACATTCTACCTTATCATATAAGCCCTAAACTGAACTTTTAAATCTGAAAGTGATTGGAAAGCTGAGGAATCTTCCAAAGATGATGATGTTAAAGGATGAAAAATGATATACAACAGAGCATAGTTAAATGTGATTGGAAAGTTTAAAAAAAACCATGATATGCTGGTATCTCAACTGAGTTAAAGTCTTTAAAAGTCTTTGATAAACTAATTAAATGCATAGCCATAGTTTTCTTTTGATAAAAGTAGAGTAACCCTGAAGTCTAAACACCATCCAAAATGGGTCCAATGGTTAAGTGTGAGATGTTGTCTTGGCCTTTACTAGACACAAGTGATCTTTCAATGTCAAAATACACTACACCAAATTACATCCACAAGAGCATTCTTTGGACTTCTCTTTTAGTTTGGATGTGTCTAATCTTGGATATGCTAGATGTTTCCTGTATCTCCAAGGCCGTCATGCTCACACTAAAGCTTTCTTGTCACATGGGTCCCTTTATGTTTAATTGGTGATTCCTTAAGACTTCTAATTTCTTTATATGAAACACAGCATTACACTAAATTCTACCAGTTGTACTGTCATCATGCAGTTTTTTAGGTTAATGATGACTGCAAATGTGGCTCCAGAATCATATAACTCTAAGTATCTCAGCATTGCACACATTTTATTCCACTCCCTTTCCAAATATTTCAGGGATCTATTACAAGTAGGTAAAGGAATACAGGGTAGCAAACCATTTTTAGACATTCTTTTCCTTTGTCAGAGAGTCTCTGAAAGATACAAGGTCTGCTAAAAATATGAGATGCTGAGACTAAGAGCTTGTTTCAATGGAAGAGTCAAAGAAGTCTTCCTACAGCAATTCTGAGAGTATGCCCTTCTACTCTCTATACTGTTTAATTGTGGATCTTCCTAAAAGGAAAACTGGCTTGGGAAAGTTAGTGTTGTCAAGACCCAGTTACTTTTCTTTCACTATGTCTATGAGCCACGTCCTGTCCTGTGGACTTACCTAAAGCAAAAAGGACAAAATTTGCTATTATTATTTATAAAGAGCAATAAAATTTAATGAAGAGACTTTAAGTGTTAAGAGATACTTACAGGGGCCGGCTCGATAGCCCAGTGGATAGGGCGCCGGCATACCACATGGGAGGCCCTGGGTTCGATTCCCGGGGACCTCTCCTAGCGGGCAGACCGCCTTGAGAATGGCAAGCCGCCATGGGCGGGCCGGAGCCGCCGTGGGCAGGGCAAGAAGCTGCCACGGACAGGGCAAGAGCCGCCACGGGCAGGGCAGGT